>JASCZW010000498.1:0-108513 GCA_034211315.2 Aedes japonicus
AATGCAATTTCGCATGATTTGGTTTCATTTTCTCGTAATGGATCGCAACTTGGAGAAGAAAGCAACATTGGTCGTGGGCAAAAAGCAACACATCAATTCGATTAGAAAAATTCAATGTGCGTGATGTTGTACAGTTGATTAGTAGTAGTAAATTCAATAGCGCACAAAAAAAATTCCATCCGCTACCAGAGTCGAACCGCGACCGTCACGCATGACGGCTCTTCATTGTAACCATCCAGTCACCACAACAAGTTGAGGTGAATGGAATAAAAGTCCTACAGTTTCTTCGGTTTTTGAGGCACTCAACGTTACAACAATGAAGCAAATTTCGGTCGCACACTTACATGGCTTCGTTTATTTCATAAACCGCATGGTGACTTGATGAGAGGGCGATAGGAGTGTGATGACGAGTGCAGATAAAATAGAACACTTGACAGCGGAATAGCAACAGAGGCATACGGCGTACCGGCGTTCTGTGCCATTGTCTCACCCATATTGAGAAGTTGTTGACGGTTGAACAAAACCCAACGGTTGACTGCGATTGTCGAGGCACTAGGCACACAGCGATAACCACTTGCACACACTTGCATGGCTTTGTTTATACCATAAAAAGCATTGTGGAACATGATGGGCAAATTTGCCATTTCAGAATCATGCGGATTTCTCAAGATATGATTGCAAAAACTGCAAAATTGCAATTTTGCATTTTTTGCTACAATTTCAATTTTTGGGTGTATCCTTGCCAAATGAAGCTCTAGAAAGTTGTCGTTTTCTGCAAAGTTTCTTAGAATGTTAATTTTCGCTTTTGACAATATTTTTTTAGTTCATGATCTTGCTGCTGAAATAGCGTGGCTGTATATCTTACAAAAAATGCACGGTGGAGGAAAATTTTTAAAGAAAAGTCGGAAAACTATGACCTAAAATGGAAAATTTCAACAACAACTATTCTCTTGTCTACCAGATCAATTACTTCAAATTGTGAAATATTGGCGATGTTCTCTTTGTTCTCGAGATTAAATTTTCCTATTGCAGAAATCATCAATTTCAAAAAATTCATAACTCAAGAACGCAGCATTGTAGCGCAAAAAATTATTCACCAAATTTTATTAAAACTTTCTCAAGAATTTGAAAAAAATTCCAACGTAAATTTTCACTGTGAAGAAACCTTTCAATAAAAAGTCGGAAAAGAGGGCCTAAGCCATGGCAAATTTCCAAATATATATATTCTTGTTCACAAACTCATAAGTTTAAAGTGGTTGAAATTTGAAAATGCTCAAACAAAATAATGAATTTAAAAAAGATCGTATTAATTTTCTGAATATATTTTTTCAGATTAAGTAGGATATTGCCTACATAGTTCTACGATGCTCCGTTCTTGAGTTGAAGATT
This sequence comes from Aedes japonicus, assembly GCA_034211315.2. Lineage (NCBI taxonomy): Eukaryota > Metazoa > Arthropoda > Insecta > Diptera > Culicidae > Aedes > Aedes japonicus. The sequence continues at coordinate 1,390 of JASCZW010000498.1, forward strand.
TTTAAAATAAGCAATTTTGTGAAAAACTGAAAATTTCAATAAGAGTTTCCCGAGAAAACTGGCAACCATGGCAACTCGAAGACAAATTTACACAAAAATCTGAGACACATCGGCCCAAATCTTTACAATAATAATAAAAAAACAACCCCATCTGATAATTGCATTTTAGTTACTGCTGAAATTTGCCGAATACGGCAGCTCTCTAAAGCTTTGTTTGGCAAAGGTCGATTGCAGCGCCATCTCTGTGGGAAAAGTGTGTAAGAAATTTAACGGTCACATTAAAGAGACAACTTAAGTACCAACATGGTAGGCGCTGCTATCGAAAAATTCTTGAGTTGATGTCAGTGGTAAGTATAAAAACAGTATATTTCCGTTTTTGGCAATTCATATTTTTTTAATCCTGGTGAGTGTCAGCTTTTTTAACATATGTTTTCCCTTATTTGCATTTAAGGAAATCCATCTAACGCTTAATGCAATTTCTGATTTCACTAAAATATTTTTTGAGGAGCCTTTTAAGGATCCTTGGTTTTTCAAGAAAAATTGTATATATTTGGGAAGGTCCATTAATTATGTCAAATAGTAAGGGGGGGGGGAACGTGACGATCCATACAAAAAAACGTGACAAGGGGGGGGTTGGAAAAAGTCATTTTTTTTTGCATGACGTAATTAATGGACGTTCCCTAGAACGAAAATAACTCTACGGAAATACTTGGTTTATTTTGTCATGTTGCCAAAAACGGATACCTACTGAACTTGTATTCACCACTGGCTAACGCAACATGCTGTTTGTGCGGCGTTTGTGTTTCTAACGAGGTATTAACGTATTTTGATTTGAATTCCTACACAATTTTTTTGAAGACATTTTGTTCGATCTTAGACGTGTGTTCTCAATGCTGGAACGAATTGGATAATGTCAGAAGACGAAAATTTACATACTGGAAATTTTTGCCCGCAACTCTCTTTAGCTTCACTTCTGCGGCAGATTTTGGAATCAATATAATAACGACAAAAGACGACAAATAAAATACTGCGAGACTTTTCCGAAGACGACAGCTGTTTTTGGGGTTTATTTGACAATGATTGACTGCAGTGTAATCTCTGCGGCAAGATCTGGTACTAAAGGGCGATACGGTCAAAATTTGGTCAATATCAACTTGACGTATTTCTTTCAATTTTGCATTTAAAAAACCTGAACACCCCTCATTTTGAAGGTGTGTGTGTGTGTGTAGAATGTTGCTCCTATTTTGATTTTGGAATTCACTCTTCAGTTGTCAAAATGCCGTCCAAGCAAGAAGAGCAGCGTATCAAAATTTTGCTCGCGCATCGCGAAAATCCGAGCTACTCGCACGCAAAGTTGGCAAAATCGCTAAAAGTTGCCAAATCAACCGTTACAAATGTAATTAAAGTGTTTGGGGAACGTTTGTCGACAGCCAGGAAGTCTGGATCGGGGGGAAATCGAAAACCGGAAGCCGCTGAGACGACAAAGAGAGTTGCCGGTAGTTTCAAGCGAAACCCTAACCTATCTCTCCGAGATGTCGCAAATAAGCTGGGTGTATCGTCTACAACCGTGCATCGAGCCAAAAAACGAGCCGGACTATCGACTTACAAGATGGTAGTGACTCCAAATCGCGATGATAAACAAAATACGACGGCCAACGCGCGATCCCGGAGGCTGTACACGACGATGCTGACGAAGTTTGACTGCGTGGTAATGGACGACGAAACCTACGTCAAAGCCGACTACAAGCAGCTTCCGGGACAGGAGTTTTATACAGCAAAAGGAAGGGGAAAGGTAGCAGATATTTTCAAGCACACGAAACTGTCAAAGTTCGCAAAGAAATATCTGGTTTGGCAAGCCATCTGTACCTGTGGCTTGAAAAGCAGCATTTTCATAGCTTCCGGGACTGTCAACCATGAAATTTACGTGAAAGAGTGTTTGAATAAACGCCTGCTGCCTTTCCTGAAGAAACACGGTTGTTCCGTACTGTTTTGGCCGGATTTGGCATCTTGCCATTACGGTAAAAAGGCCATGGAGTGGTACGCCGCCAACAACGTGCAGGTGGTTCCCAAGGACAAGAACCCTTCCAACACGCCAGAGCTCCGCCCAATTGAGAAATACTGGGCTATTGTCAAGCGGAACCTAAAGAAGACCAAAAAAAACTGCTAAGGACGAGCAGCAGTTTAAGGCAAACTGGCTTTCTGCGGCGAAGAAGGTGGACAAGGTGGCTGTACAAAATCTGATGGCAGGGGTTAAGCGTAAGGCCCGGCAATTCGGATTTGGAAAAGCGGAAGCCTAACTGAATATTTTTCCTGAATTTTATACCAATTGAACTTGAAAAAGAAATTTAATTTGATTTTTTTAAATAAACGATTTCACCGATTTACACGCGTTTTCCCTTGACCAAATTTTGACCGTATCACCCTTTAAAAACACGACAAATGTCATACCGAGAAATTTTGTCGAAGACAGCTATTCTTTAGAGATTCATTTGGCAAAGATGGACTGCAGCGCTATCTTAGTGGCGAGATTTGGAATTGTTACTATATTGTCAAAAGACGACAAATGGCTTACCGAGAAACTTTACCGAAGACGGCAACTCTTAGACTGTTGCAACTCTGTAACTTATCAGGTCTCAAAAGACGAAAAAATTATATCCTGAGAAACTTTGCCAAAGACGGTAACTCTATAAAGCTTTATAAGGAAAATATAGGCTGCAGTGCCATCTCTGCGGTACGATGTGGAACTAATGTGATTATTTCAGATGCTTTTATTTTATATTCTCAAAAACTTTGCTCGAGACGGCAACTCTCTAGAGCTTCAATTTGGCAAAAATAGACTGCAGCGCAATTTTTGCAGCACGGTTTGAAGCTTATATGATTCTGTTAACACAGCCAAACAATGTTACCGGAACCAGTTTTTTCACGTTCCAAAGAAGTTTTGAGACCAGAAACTTTAATAAAAACATTTACTCTAAGTTACAATTCCGACATTTTAAGAAGGGTTGAAATCCGGGTCAAAATTGACCCTAATATCTGATGTGTAACTTTTTGCGTACAACCACCTTAAACTGATTTAAAAAAAAAAATATTTCCATACAAAAATGAAGAATTTTGTCAAATATTAAGAGCCAGAAAATTTCAGACCGATTAGTTGAAAAATAAAAAAGAATAAAAAGCGTACATTGAAGTTGTGCCATGGGTCAGAATTAAACCCAATATGTTAGGAAGATTAATTTTGTCAACACTGTACCATGCAGAAAGGCTCAGTGACGCCATTTTGATTATAAATTCGTAGTAAATCCATGGAAGTTTCCTCCCTTAGCTCAGTCGGAAAGGCGCACTTACAAAGCAATACCATGCTGGAGGTGACTGGGTTCGATTCCCGGTCTGGTCTAGGAATTTTCCCTCTCAAAGACCATGGTTGTCACCTTGTCGTAGGTGAGAGGGCTATCTCATGCAAAAAAACGTCATGGGGGACCAAGAACAAGATCAGCAGTGATAGTATCACACTCTGCTTTCTTTAAAATGTCACGTCATGGAACGTTTGTTTCAAGGCACTGAATGAGGTGTGATACTGGCGGGTCTAGCCGCAATTCAGTCTTAGGCGAAGGAACAATCTACAAATACCTGATATCAAATAATCTACAAAACGTGCTTTTTTCAATTGCTTGACCTTTTTTTCATATCTCCAATTTTGATTGATTAAACATCAAATATACCTATATAGTTGGAATAATTATAAATCTTATTATTCGCTTCATTATCGCAATGGTGGGTGTTTTGATACTGATTGTGAGCAACTAATAATCAGTTCTGATGAGAACAATTCTTCTCTACATCTGTTAGCTTTGCTTTAGTAGTCTTTTGATTTGAGGTTATCCCTCTTGTGGGTCTTATTTTCCGCCTTGTCAACGGTAAGAAGGCTTATCTCATGCTGTAAACATGCATGTGAGACCAATAATTTGACCACACAATTTTACTGCCACGTCGCTGAACGTTAAATAAAGGCACTAACATCAGGTGCGATACTGGCGGCTCCAATCACATAATCACACTTTGTGAGTGGCCCCAATAGCATCCTTACTGTTGGTTTAAATCCGTTGAAACCAGAAATCGGCTCCCAATTAAGTGAATATCACCTCAACATATTCCTATCCTTTCCTTAGTTGACCTGCATTCGAACGGGGCCAGCGCCGGTAATGCCTTAGTTTGGGATCACCAGTTTTTAAATATTCAAGATGTATGTTAGTCCCAAGCATCATCAGTTGGTTCTCTGTGTAATAACAGTTGATCTGGCAACAACGGAGTAGCAACCTCGGGTGGTCAGTCATGTTCTTGCTCGTCCTCAAGTGTACGCATATGTATTATTCAATAAATTTCCTTTTTTTTGTCGTTTGTGAACAGAAGCTTGACTTACAATGTCGCTGGAAATTCTAGATAGTGCACCTTATTTATAGAAAATTTGTTCAAAATTATGAAATTGAACGATAATTTGCAGAATTTTTATTACTATTCCATTTTTCTTATTTGTAAGGTTTTCTCCTACATTGAAAACAAAGATCACATAATGTATCCAGAACCCCATATGCTTCAATCGGGTTGGTTTGAAGATTCTTCGAAGAAGTTATCAATTTCTGATATGTGACAAAATTTAGCCCACGAGGACTAAAATTAATTTTCGGTGTGTGTTCATGTATTCAAGCAAAAAAAAAGACCAACTTCATTTTGGAGCTTAGACAAGAAGTAACTAACGAAAGCTGAAACATATTTTTCCCATAGACCATGCTGTCAAGTTGAATATGTTGTTTGACAAACACTTACAGACAGGTAAATTAAACGCCTCCCACGCCAGCCATGCCACTGAAATATTCAAATATTGGCTCAACACCACACACATGAACACACATTACACCAACATGTTTACCGAACACTTTGCGGAACAAACACTCTCCGGTTGAGCTAATAGTTTGGCGTTGTTCCAAATTGTACAAATTACCGTCGTGGGATAGGACTTTCGATTCAATCGGTAGTGGCGTTGTGTCAAAGCGCCACACATTCAAACTGCTCTTCAAAGTGTCGTCGTTGTCGTGTCTTCAAGTTCTTCCCTGAACCATACCAGCAGTTCAAACACCTCTCACCCTTCTCCATCTTGTCCTCATCCAGATCCGAACTTGAAGCTAATTTACCCAGTTTGGGCTAAAAGTTACGACAGGCAGGCGTATGTATTCAAATTAGTTTACCCGAACAGCAATTGAATCCGTTTAACCGGTTCTCTTCGGTCGCGCTCCCGTTGTCGGTGTGAGTGTGGCGAGAGGAAACGGAAACTGCTTAAATGGGCTGGAAGGTGTAGAGGCAAAATTTAATCACTTCCTGGTCGGAGAATCTTGACACCTTTCTCGATAAAGGATAGGCGGATGGCAGGTAGGTTACCATGTTACGCCTCCGGGAGAGTGTCGTAATTCCTTTCGGGTCAGGATGGCTTGATGGGATGAAGAGGGGGAAAAAACTCGAAATGCGCCTCGAAAGGATGAAGAAAATGAAAAAATACACGTGTTTTCAAGGAAAGGTATCTTCCCGTGGGGCTTCCGAAGTGATGGTAGGTACAAAAATACTCTTATTTTTCAAGTTGACCTTAGAAACCAATATCTGAATTGAGTGTGCTAGCAATATCTGAAACACGCTTCGTGTGTTCTATGTTTATCGTAAAACAAATTTCAAATTTTAATGATAATGTCCACCATTTCGTATGCATAGAAAGTCGAAACAGCATATTTTACTACCAGCAGTAGTGAAATCCTTCAACCGGGAAAGATGAGATAGCAGATGCAACTTCAGGTAATTGAGTACCGTCCCAAAGTGCCATTATCCCTTATATCATAGCATACAGTGCATGCAGTATCCGTTGCTAGTCAGCGCGCTGTAAATCCAATTCCGCGAGAACAATGGCCGTTGTTCGAAAGTGCCAACACCAGGAGAACCGTAGCAGCAGTACATTAATAAATTATGAATTGAAACTGGTCCCTTTCTCACCTGTCTGCAGTGGCTACAGCTCTACTGGCCCAGCAGGCGGCGCCGACGACAGCGAAAAAAATACCTCCGCAACTGCCAACTTTGACAATGGAGTGCTAATAACAATATTAAATTACCAAACCGCAACCGAGTTCATGGTCCCGTGCATTTTTTTTTTTTTTTTGTTTCTTCCCTATACTGTTTGAGGGATTCCTGGGCGGTTCCTTCCTGGAATATAGACAAAAATTCTCTCGTGAAGAACATTTTCCCTCCGTGGGCTATGCATCAAAGACGAGATTTAAAATAAAAACTAGCTGAACCATAGCAACCACCACCCACAAAAGCCTACTAGGCTAACTAACTGACTGCTGTCGTCCACTTGAGTTGGCGAAAGAAGTGAAAAAAATCACACCTCAGAGCGAAAAAAGGCGATGGAAATTGGATTTGGTCGTCGTCGCCGCCATCGAAGAAACAAGACATGGATTTTTTTCTGCCATTAGGTCTTTGCTTTCAGAAAGAAAAATGTTTACACAATCCATTGTTAGCAGGATGTGCACGGAGTGTTATGAATAAAAAAGCAGCTTTCGAAAAGTGCGACACAAAAAGCAGCCGAAGCGCACCGCAAGCCAAATAAGGAAAATTAAAAGATCCCTCGCGGGAACAATAGAACGTCCTCCGAAAAAGTCATCGCCGTTCCGTTTCCGTTAACCCACCGAGATCTAGTGACAGAAATCCACCTTGCTCATCTCGAAGCGAATGGTCTCGAGAACGCGACAATTTGGCCGGGAAACTTGTATATGCTTTCGAAGGTAGCAGACTAAATTGGAGTCGTTTTATTTAAGGTGAAATTTTTCTAAGTTTAGAGGGTGAGCTGAATATTATTGCGACGTTTAAGATTGATTGATAAATCGGCTTTACATATTGAAATGAAAGCAAATTTTGACACTAGTGCAGTGTACAGTGTGATGAGTTCAAGCTTTTCGGTACAAAAACCACAAAATAAGCTGCATAACGTTTGCATTAAAATAAATGGACTTCTATCGGATGGTGATAAAAAAAAAACAGCTAAGACAGATAATTGCTTTAATAAATTTCCCATGCAAGGTAATTTTTTAAGCTTACTTGCAAAACAATTGTACGCCCTTGCGAGCAGCCTTACGGCAGTTAACCGGAAGATTCGCCATGGTGGACGAAAACATGCGTGTAGGCATGTTTTTGAGTTCTTTCTTCGTTTTATTCATCAATTCCTCCTCCAGTTTTCCGCGACAAAATTTTTGGAGTTGATATTACGCTTCAGGTTTTTCCCAGAAATTCTCGATGGGACGCAGTTGGAAGACGTTGGGCGGGTTCGCCGACTTGGGTACCGCATTGATATTCAGCCGCTCCATCTTCTCCAACGATCACTTCGAGAAGTGAGCCGACGCCAGATCCGGCCAGATCATCGCGTCTTCGTCTTCGCCTTTTCGTACTTTAAATTTCCCCGTTCACGGCCAGTGCGGAGCGAAAGAAGAGCGGCTTGGACATCCCCTTCTCGCTGATTGTCAGCCACAGCAGCACCTACTTGGGGAACTTGGTGTGTGAAATGAACTTCACCTCGGAGCTCACTTCCTTCGTGGGGGAAGTAAAATACGAAGTGCCCTGCCAGTCGTTGCCATCCAGGGTGAGATAGGTCTCGTCGTCCATTACCACCGCCACGTCGCGATTCGCCGGGAAAATCGAGTTGACTATCTTTTTGTTTTAGTCAGTTCGTTTATGTGTTAGGCTCAGGTGTGTGTAACACTTTGCGGAGCCGATGTTCAATATTGTTGTTGACAATTTTTTTTTTTCGATATAAAGTAAAAGTGGGATGCCAATTACTCATGGCTAGCTTAGGTTAATGGGTCACATTATCGTATGGAAAGAGCTGAGTAGGTTACTTATTTAAGCTATTAATTGCTGCTGATGGTTGCGACATCTACCAAATTCTCCCCAAGTAGCACATGAAACATCTTTTATAAATATCACTAAGTTTTCATGTTTCATTTCAGTAATCATGCAGTAACAAAGAGCATGTTTTATTACAGCAGAGTTCATTTCATGTATTCAAGATACATGATATTTCATTGATGTTGCTCAAATGGTTTGCTAAGACCATTCAAAACAAACATTGGAGTTAGTTGAGACCTGTTTATCTTTGTAAACTTGCAGCTAAGTAAATTTAATCATGACGTTGCATACTTTATATATTTCAGTGTATGTGATGTTTATTATGAAGTAATTTTGACTTTCAGTGCAACATACCACATAAGGAACAATCTTGTTCCAATGATGCGTTCTGATACTTCAGATTTTCAAAATGCATTTTTGAGCCACATGTGCAACGTACTGAGAACGCAACATAAAGTCAATGAATAATGTTACGTTCTTGCAACGTTCAATACCACATTACCGCAACAGTGAGGACGATTAAAATATATCCAAATGAAATGCACACTACCGATCACATGTGTGTTGATATTAATGAAAAAATAATCAATACATAATCTGATCAGACTAGGTAATGGTTGATTTCTAAACGTTTTTGTTATTGTATAGGCCAAATAAATACTATGGCTTTAAGTGCTCATTATTCAACCTCTATAAGCTATGATTTTTATGGTAGTGTCTATGACTATTTTACTTATAAACTAGTATCACTCGAAAAGTAAGAACATAATATTTCCATTTTCGGCTATCCTTACTAATTAATCTACATAAAATAGCTAACTTCGTAAAGCTGAAATAAATGATCTTCCCAAATAAAATTAAAAGTTATACGCAATGAACATAAGATGTTATGTTTTTGAAATATTTCTGTCAACTGTTTCATTAGCTACAAAATCAATGATTTCACTAGAAACCCGTAGACCCAAATTTAAACACATAAATTTTGCTATGTTTCCAACTATAACCTAATGTATTCATCAAATAGTAACATTTTAGTATTGGTAAAACTTTCAATGGATCAGTACTTGTTTGTAAAATTTTCAAATTGCTTATCTAAATTAAAAACTCAAGCAACAATATCTGAATTACAATGTTTTGAATAAGGAATAATCGATAAAATTATTTTAGAGTTCTTTAATATCAATTTATAAAATGAAAGTGTTGAGTTTAGCAGATAAAGCTTAAAAAATAAAATAACATAAATTATGAGATGAGGTATTCGCCTTCTAAAAGTAAGTGATTTAACTTCTCGTTATTCAGAAAAAGAAACGTCTTATTAAGTTCCTTTGAGCATTAATTTCATATGATTAATCATGTTTTTCGTTGTTGCATGAAGCATGAATCAGTTATAATGTTTGAAAATTGGAAATATCCTTCTTATCAAAGGACAACCCTAGGAGAAATTGCTGTCCACTCCTAGGGTTGCACGTTGATTAGAAGGATATTTCCAATTTGCTAAAATCATACGAATGTTCGTTTTTGGTTGGTGGTTTTTCGTCATAAACAATGCAATTAAATAATTTCAATTAATTGCACTATAAGTTCTGCACAAATACATGTTTAGAACGGTTTGATATGTTCCACTAACATGTGAAGAAAATTCCATTTATTCAAATTGCGAACAATCCATACTTCAAATACATGGAAGAGTTAGTAATACTAGGATTTTATTTTATTATTCCGTTTGAACATCTTTACGGAATCCTCACTCAATTGTTCTTCCGTCTTTTAAAGCAAAAAAAACATGGTGTAGCTTCTCTATTAGTCTTATTCTTTGTTTCAATGGATTGAAAACTTTTGTAGAAGGCGTATGGGGTTTATGATTCCAATTAAATGTATTGTAACCATGCAATAGAATTTTATAGTATGTACAATTAATAGTATTGTTCGCAACAATAATATGGCAATAGGAGTTATTGTTTCTACAATAGAATCTAATGTGTATTGAAACATCAACAATATAAAACGGTTTTTTTATTCAACAAGAAAAATCATTTTTTAGTAACAAATTTGAGTCAATTACTATCAATTGCATTGTTTCACAATTGTTCAAAATCATACAGGTTGAATAGTTAATCAATTGTAATGATAATATGCAGTTCTCATTTATCTGATTCATGAACAATAAGATTGAAGGTCGGGAATACATTTTCATATTATTTTATATTATTGTATTGTAATTGTATGGTTTTTTAATCCGGAAAGCATCCTCTTTTCAGAAAGTTATATATATATCCCCTAAACAAATTAGCATTTACTAATTTATTTCAATATTAAATTTAAAAAGATTTAATAATGTGGAAATCAGTAGTACTAAATTCATAGTAAATCACATATACATAAACAAAAAGAACCCACTTTCAAAATACTACTGTCGCTATTATCCAGATATCTATAATTTAAAAATGTTTGCATAGATAATGGATTCATAATTATTTTAGCCGGTAGTGTATTTGGTTTGCCCGTAGATGCCATGCCAAAATTTTCCGAAACAAAATTATATTTTAAAATTTCGCTCATTCCTCACAGTTTGAACCTAACATGAACCTGTAATAATTTATCATTCTGCAAATTAATCAGATAACTGATTCTTCCAAATATAAACATAATTTTTCACAAATTTTCCCTTTTCAAGCTCTGCAGCAAGGATCTATTCACAAAGATTTAATCGAGGGCGTTTATATTTTTCGTAGTAGAACAGAATATTGATCCATAAAACTCAAAGCGTTTGAAAAATAAGCTTATTCCAACAGGATTTTCTGATCATTTTACTTCTCTATATTTTGATGACTAATATTTGGTCGATAACGATATCCATTAAAATAAGTTATCCTCGCCTTCTTTCAAACATCACTATCATTTCACTTTGTTGCAACGCGATTTATAATATTTAAAAGTTTTACAAAATGCTATTGCAACTCTGTAGAAACAATGTCAAGTTGCAAATCGGCTCCACCCTTGCGCTTTTTGCGTTATGCAGATTGTGATATGTAATTTGAAGTACATAGCCAAACATAACTATCCTTAATACGTTTCAAGAGAGATTTTGCTGCTCTAATGCAGCAAGTTCGTGCTAACTTGGGTACGTGCGTCCTACGGCAGCGGCTATTAAATAGAGAGAGGAGCGAGTGTGATATTATCACTACTTTGTGTGGCTGGACCTTTGGCTCTCCCATAAATGGTTCATTCGAGTAGAAGGTCATACAATGACATGACCTAGCGACATCTATCATAAATCAGCTAACTCCAATGAATCGTTAACATGAGATTAGGCCCTCCCACCAGCGTCCAGGTACAAAATCCAGCCATGGAGAGGGAGTTTCTATAGCAAATTATCTGTGTTGCAATAATTTTGTGATCACCCTTTAAAAGATCTATCGACCATTTGTCATATTTTAAAGCTGACAATCATTCGTCAATACTTGCGGTTTTTGATGAAGACTTGCACTGCCAACAAAAGTATAACTGTTGCTATAGGATAGAAAATCCATTCATCCGGGGGACAATAATGCTCACTAAAGCAGCTTTGTAAATGCAAGGTAAACACTGTGCCCCTGTTAGTGACCCGAAGCAACTCTCTCATCATGAATGAATCCAAATTTCGTAAACCTATTCTCTCCGAACCGGAGCGTATCCAAATATTATCCTCCGAGAAATCGGTCCGTCCCAAGCCTTTCGACGATAAGGAAAACGTGACCAATCAATGAACCCTGCTACCGGCCGCACCTGATCCGATCGGAACCCAACTGAACCTGCCCAACGTCTAACGGTTCCTCTGCGGTACGGGCGGTAGGCGAGTGATGAAATTTAGAGCAATCTGCAATGCAGCAACGAGATTCCTAGATGCTGGCTATTTCCCGACACCCGTCCCACCTTGCTTGCCCCGGTAGGGATGGTTGTTTTACTTATCAATTAGCATCATCATCTTCTGAATTTTCTGAACCAACACAAACACGACCAGCCGAGGTCGGCCCAAGCTTCAAAAATCAATTATCATCCTTCTGTTTTTCCTCCGATCATCCGCCGACCATGGCTAGGCTCTTTGGTGGACACTTGAAGCATAAATTGACCGGCTCGGATTACCCCGCTTCGGGCGTAACTCTGCAAATACACGACCGGGGTAGTCTCTTGGCACGACTTGGCTCAGTTCGGTGGCACGTGTGCATGATGTGTCTAATAGAAAGAAACAGTCCACTGTGGGGGGGATGGATGGGGTGGTAGCTGCCCGAAATGAGGTTAAGAACAATAGACTGAAAGCAAGACATCATCATTATCATCCGGTTCGTTATTCGTTCGTGTGGCCGCTCTGAGTTACTGAGCCGGGGGGGTTAAGCCGAAACCAGTCAGTGCAGGTAGGACACTTGCAGTTATGTAGCTTTTGCGCTGTACAACTCTATTCTGGTTCATGTAGGAGGAGGTGCTTTTGATGGAAATGGGAAACATCACGTACACAGATGTTAAGTTCGTTCATCATCAGAATATTACCGTCAGTAGCACACAGCGTCGTACCTGCCTATCTTGTCCGTATGTATGCGCTGTGGCCACACGAAGAAGGCACACCAGGCAGATGCCGCATAAAGAGTTATTACATCGAAACATTAAGTACAGTTAGCAATTTTGCCCTGCCTTTCGACCAACAGCGCCGTCCGTCCGCTTTTCGCACGCTTCTTTCGCAAACAGCCCACTGAAACGACGGAACTCGTGGGCGTCCCCCCATGCTCTGACCTATTCAGGAGAAATTTGACTACCTCAACTTCCGTCCTTCGTAACAAAAAAAAATCCAACTTTTAGCACAGATACGTTTTTCTGCCAAATTGTCCCAATGCCTCCCACATCATATAAAAAGCACGGATTTTCGCGTTCCTAGATCCTTCGGTGGACATAAAACCTTCATCACCATTCGAGAAAAGTGAACCGTAATGAAACGCACAGGGTGAATAATAGCCACAGTTATGGGTTCCACCCACCCTTTCCCTTTTATTTCCTCGGAACTCGACCGGAGAAACCGAATAAAATCATTTCTCTTGCTGAATGTTCCCCACTCATAAGGCTCTCAGCCGCCAAGCTTTTGAGCGACCAGTGAGAGGCGCAAAAAAAGAATAATACGATAGCTACTTGGATTGAAATGGACAACTGCAAGACGGTTGTAAAAGCCTACCTTCCGTCCCAAACCAACCAGCAGCCAGGGCAGGCAGCATAAAGCGTCACAATCCGTCCAGTTCGTAAAACATGTTGGTATGACGATGATCGCTACTGGTAACGCAAGGTGAGGCGGCAAAGAAACCGTCATTCATCACATTTGTGGCACGACAGGAGAGAGCTTATGGCGAGAAGGGTTGCCAGATTTTATCGGATAGCTGATGAACTTTTGAGGGTCTTTTGTAAACTTGTCAGCATAAGAGCAGTGGAACATGAAAGAGGCAACCCAAATTGCATTGCCGGACCTTTTCTCAATGGCATTGCAATTTCGACACCCACTGTTTGCGTTTTGTTTTGATTGTTCTACGACAAATGAACGTAGCGAGCAGCACACATATGATCGTCAATCCATCCAGCAGGGCACTTTTCACAAAATTTAAAACAAGCATGTTTTTTGTGGTGTACCAACAGCGTACCATAGCGCACAGTCATTGGAAAAGCGTTTCTTCACGGCGAAATTAATAACTCCTAATCATGGTGTTTTCTACAAAGTTGTATTTAAACAAGTTGTCCATCTTGTGGTGATAATTTTGTAGTTCAAAACTTTACAGTTAGGGCGGCGCTGTTGCAAACTTTTGAACGAAACACAATAGAAGGGTGGCGTCAGAGACAAGTTTTTAGGTAATATAATTTCAAGAACTTTGCTCAAAACACCATTGTTCATTTGACGATGGTAGAGTAGTTTTTCTGCTTCAAATCAGGGTGTCTCTAAAATTTGAGTTTTCTTATTATAACTTTTTTGTTTCTCATTTTGAGAAAAAGTGATCGTTTTATAACAGTTTCTCTAACCTTGCTTAGGGTGGGACTTAAAAAACGTTTTTTTTGCTGTAACTTTTTTGTTTCAATTTGTATTTGAAAACATTGCAGAGATGGCTTTTAGGGTATAAAATGACGCACATTTTCAAGATACAAGATAGTTGCTAGTAATTGTATTAAAAAAAGTTGTAGGAGTTGAAGCGTAAAAAAACTATGATTTTGCAAGATATCTTATTACTTTATTTGCAAACCAGAGTACGTGAACTTAAAGTACAAACTTCCATCTACAAGATCTATGCAGTTTTATCTAGTTTGATCCCTTTTGTCACCTTTAGCAAAAAATGGTTTTAAAATGGGTAGTTTTGCATTTTTTATGCATAATTTTCGATCAGCAGCATCAACAATTATCATCAAAGAGCGTAACAACGCGAGTTTTTAATGGAAAATGTTTATATTTTTATATTAATCCATCAACAAATGTGTACTATAAAGTTTTCTATATTTTGCTTGAAGATTACTTTTTCTCAAAATGAGAAACAAAAAAGTTATAATAAGAAAACTCAATTTTTAGAGACACCTTGATTTAAAGCAGAAAAATAGCTCTACCATGGTCGACTGAAGAGCTAGAACAATGGTGTCTTGAGCAAAGTTGCTTGAAATTATATTACCTAAAAACTTGTCTTTGACGCCACCCTTCTATTGTGTTTCGTTCAAAAGTTTGCAAATATTTTGAACTACAAAATTATCACCACAAGATGGATAACTTTCGCCGTGAAAAAAGGCTTTTTCGATCACTGTGTAGCGTACCTTCAAGGATTTTGAACGTACCTGTCAAACTCTTTGTTTTTAGGTGCCCTGCTGAATACACGGTCGATTTTGCAAACAGATTTTTCTACATAAAACGCTATAAAAATTACACCAAAGTAATGTACCAATGTACCTTCCAAATCTGATGTTTGATCAAAACGTGCCTCAAAAAGTTTCATACTTACTTAAATAAAACTTTTTAAATACATTATTTGAAAATTTGACCACAATTCAGATTTCTCAGAAAATTCTAGACCTATTAAACAAACTACTTAAGTACATCCTACGCTACTCTATAGTCAAATATGTATTTTTAATAATGCGTTTAAGAAAACACCCTTGAAATGGCTACTTCCTGCTAAGCATTTTATTTACCCTTGAATGTAGATAACATGAGAGAATGATAAAGATAATTTTTGGGCATGGTTTTTAAGATTGAGAAACTAGGAGAATTTAAAATTAACAGTTCATTTGATCACTTTTTAAAAATAAAAAATAAAACATTGAAACACGCTAGTAAACGCGAGCAAATTCCTTTGAATTCTACTACGAGCTTATGGTTTTTAAGGCTTTTGATCATAAAGAGACCATCTGTACACGTATCGGTTGAATGCACGTTATTGGGAAGGCATGGTTGATTTTCTAGGGAGGATTAAAATTTGTTGATTATTTTCATAAATACGTAGCTACGGGATAATTGTATGTCCTGCTGAGGATTTTATCTTCTCAAACTGTTCTTATAGCAGGGCACCTAAAAACAAAGAATTTGACAGATACGTTCAAAATCCTTGGAGGTACGCTATGGTACGCTGTTGGTACGCTACAAAAAGCATGCTTGTTTTAAATTATGTGAAAAGTGCCCTGCTGGATGGATTGACATTTGATGAAATATTTGTTGGAATTTTGCGGTAAAAGCATCAATTACACTGGTAGACAGAGATGTATAGACCCAGTTCGCTTGAGTCCCAAAACCACCGAATATCGTATTTTGACCTCATGCGATTTGCATTTTTCTTCACAAATTTGCATCAAAAATAGAAAATTTGATTGGAAAGCACTCAAATAACTGCCTCAGCTGACATGCGCGGATTCCCTTGATGGTGGTCTCATATGATATATGGGAATTGACCTTTTTTGCTTCATCAGAAAATATCTCGTGATGCTTCTTACATAGGAAGTTACTTTCTGCAGCATAGTTGTTCAGTAGACCAAGGCTACGCAGCGCTAGTGTGCATGTAAACTTACTTTATAACCTGAATCAAGTTGGCGTCTTCGACAAAAATGTATGGTTGAGTGAGGCCTTTTGGATGGTGTTAATATTAGTTCAGAACTTATACGCTACATGGCACTAGCGTAAATGTGAACTTTGTGTATTAGAAAACGTCCATTAATTACGTCACACAAAAAAATGAATTTTTATAACCCAACCCCCCCCCCCCCTCCCCATTGTCACGTTTTTTGTATGGACATTCAAATGTTTTTGTATGGTTTGTCACGTTTTCCCAAACCCCTCCTCCCCTCTTACTGCGTGACATAATTAATGGACCTTCTCTTACCTGCATTTTGAGATCTACATCGTGTATAAATTTACTGTTTTTTTAGGAAAGTTAGTTGTCAAATTATGAGCTTCCAGACGCTCGACTCAACAGTTCCGAATTAGCTCATACCATGGAGTTAGTGTGTTTGTAAACTTACTTTATATTCTGGATCTAGAGATTATTGAAATAGCAATATGGCAAAGATATTCGAGGGTTCAGTGATTTTAGAATGATGTACACATTAGATCAGAATTCGTCCGCTACGTGGTGCTAGTGTTCATGGGAACTTTAAGTAATAAATGTATTTTGATTTCTAGATCATGTATGAATTTATTGTTTTCAGAAAATTTATTCGAGCAGTCATAAGCTTCCAGACGGAAGTCAGAATTATGTCACTGCGTGGCACCTGTGAACTATGTAATGAATGTTTATCGCTAGTACACATGAAAGGCTGATTACTTGGCCATCCCTTATTTTGAAAAACATGGCCAAGTCAAGAATTCCACCTCTTGAAATGTTCGTCTTGACTATAAAACAAACATACTTAAATTTGAAGACCGTACGTTGACTTTAAGTGCTCCCCCAACGGACCTGAAGAAATTGTAACACGGGTGACTACCCACGCGGTGCCAAGCACGCTACTGTTGTGTATGGTCTTGCAGGTCGACCAAGCTCAGTGTCGTCGGGTTGAAAACATTTTATGTTCGTTTATTTTTATTATCAATGTTGTTTGGGACACTTTATCATCAGTACACCAGTTTTTAGGTACAACACAATAAAGGAGAAATTCTGCAGAAAAATTCAGGGAAGTTCTTCAGATAACTTCAGGGAAGTTCTTCAGAAAACATAATGGAAGTTCTACAGAGAACTTCAGGGAAATTCTGCAAAGAACTACAGGGAAGTTTCGCAAAGAACTTGAAGGAAATTCTTCTGAGATCGTCAGAACAATTCTGCAGAGAACTTCATGGAAATTCTACAGAAAACTTCAGTGAAATTTTTCAGAGAACATCAGGGAAGTATTTCAGAGATAATTATGTTGCTACACAAAACTGTCGCTGTCAGAATCAGAATTATCAATAGAACAATAGAAACGGATAGAAACGAAGTTGTGTTCGTGCTTCTTCTGCTCGTGCCTGTTCAACTCAATTTGGTCAATTTGGTTTACTGGGTGTTATGTGCGGCCTTTAACGAAATAAAAGTTCGAGATAAAAAAAAAATTGAATTTTAAAGCCATCGATTTGTACGACCTCTGTAGTATTAGGTTACAGAGTAACCTGTATATAAGATCATGAATTTTGAGCCATCTAACGGTACAAAAATTGAGGTTCTAAAATTTTCATTTTTGGCCCTTATCGGAATCGGTAAAATAGTATCCTAATGTGGCCAAATGTCCTGATTAGCCTATGGTATGATGTTTTTGGATATCAGTATTCAAAACCATGAATATTGTGCCGTCGAACGGTACAATTACTTGGAGTTTAAAAATTGGCTTCTTTGGATCCTGACGGAACCTGTTCCAGGATATTCGGATGAGGTCTAATCTTCTGGCTGATCTATGATATGATGTTTTTTGATATCTTTGAATACTGATACTGGTACAAATAGTTAAAGATTCAGAATTGTTCTTTTTGGCCCTTTTTGGATGTTACCAAATCCTCTGGTTGGTCTATGGCATGATGTTTTGAAGATCAGTTTTCGAAATCGTTTTAAGCCGTCTAACGGTACAAATATGAGGTTCCAAGATTGCCCTCTTCGTTACATACTGGAACCGGTTCTGGGTTCCTATGTGCCTAGAATGGCCGGTTTATACAAAAAAAAGGATGTCGTTTGTAGCATCCATACCTTTCATTTGAGGCAAAGATATCAATAATCGGTTCGAAAATAAAGTTTTGGGAGTGTGTCGAATCTTGGTTTTTTTTTACGCTGGATTCATTATGTGTAAAATTTTTTTGTAGTGTCACCTCTAGAAGTTGCTGAACGCTATAACTGCCCCAAAAAATGTTTGTTAATAAAAGTTAGGAAAAGTCAGGAAATTTCAGATCCCTAGTTTATTCCGTTTTGACGTCATAGCTTTTCTAAGATGTTGATTGCTCAATAACGACCCCAATGCACAAGGAAGGTTAAAATAAGCGATCGCAGCAAGCCGTGCTTTGAAGGTGACGTGTTTTGCGTTTGCTGTGTTATTTTCGGGAATTTTTTGTTTGTTTATTCTACTTAAATGAAAGGTTGTCCGAGTGCTATCCATAAGACGTTGTGAATTTAATCGATTCCCGCTCAAAGTTTGTTGTGCCTATGTTTTGACAGATAGGTTGCACATCGGTAAGTTTTGCCCTTTTTTTGGTAAATAGCACATCGCCCGGTACCCGGAAGAGCTTTTCTGAATTGGATAATGAGCTTGGTGAGGTCGTTTTGTATTTTAGAAAATATACCTTAGTTATATATACGCCAGGATCAAGAATGTCTGTTTTTGATTCTGCAAATGTAAAAATTCTTCACATATCCATTTGATATGTCTTGGGTTTTTTTTTTCATTAGGGCGAATATAACATTGAGAGACTCTCTTTGATTACTTTCTCTTTCATTCATATTCCAATCACCATTACGTTTTTCATTCTACTACAGGTAAATGGTCAAATCGAAATTGCATAAAAACCATTAAATCTATTACAACCAAAAAAATTAGCGGAAGGTTGCGCTTTCTTTTGGATCTATTAGATTTCAGATACAACCAGTAGTTTTTATGCAACTGCGATTTGAAGTGAGAAAATTGATGTGCGTACTATCGAAGTATACCTGTATTTGTAGAGTATGCTAGCCAGCACTGTTGTGTTTTGATCTGTACTAAATAATCCCTCGAAAGTTTTATAATGGCACTGAAAATAAAGAAAAATGATAGGAAAATAAAAAGGAAATGAAAGGAAAAATGGAGCTAAATAAAAGGAAAATGAAAGGGAAAACGAAACAAAAATGGAAGGAAAATAAAAGGAGAATGACAGTAAAATGAAAAAAAAAAATGAAAAAACCATGAAAGGAAAATGAAACGAAAATGAAAGCACAATGAAAGAAATATAAGAGGAAAATATATGGACAATCGAAGTAAAATGAAAGAAATACATAGGTTATATTGAAGAAAAATTTAAAAGAAATGAAATGAAAACTTCAAAAAAATTGCATGGAGAAAAGTCTACGAGGGGGGGGGGGTGGTTTATGAATCGGCCCTTAGAGCCTGAAGCAGCATGACAAGCATCAAAATCTAAATTTGTTTTTCTGCATTTCAGCATAATATTTACTTTGAAATTGCACTTCTTAGCTTTAACTACTATATTCATAAAAGATTGACATGCGCTTATAAGCAGTATTAGATTGTATTGAAATATTTTGTTAAGTGGTATTATGCCCTATCAAAAATTATGGTTGTCACCTTGTCGTAGGTGAGAGGGATAATCTCATGCAAAAGGCCGCCAAGGGAGACCAAGAACATGATCAGCAATGATAGTATCACACTCTGCTTTATTTAAATTTCCACGTCGTAGTACGTTTATTTGAAGGCACTGAAAGAAGTGTGATACTTGCCAACTGCGATTTGAAGTGATAAAATTGATGTACGTACTATCGAGGTATACCTGTATTTGTAGAGTATGCTAGCCAGCACTGTTGTGTTTTGATCTGTACTAAAGAATGCCTCGAAAGTTTTATAATGGCGCTGTAACAAATGAAAGAGAACGAGACTGGAAAGAATCTCTCAATGCTAGATTCACCCTAATGAAAAAAAAACCCTAGATTTGAAGATTTTCATGCGGGGCTTATTGTATATGATGATAACCTCAGAATGTACGTGTATAAACAGGCATTCTTGAAATGGGTTGTTGGAGTTTCAATAGAACCGTCATCTTCAATCTCCAGGGCTAAAAATGTTTGCACATGGTGATAATATATAAATCAACGAAGAAATTAAGACAAGTTTCTTCCATAAAAGCACGGCCAGCCACGTGGGAGATTGATTGTATATACACACGCACACAATGCACAAGGAAGGTTAGAATAAATTTAGCGAGGGAAATTTTTCATGGGTCAAAAAAGTCAAACGTTGACCGTTTTGGGGGTCCACATAACGGAGTCCGATTGAGTTCAAATTTTGCATGGACACTTCTTTTGAGGCAACAAAACTTTTGAGCACTACTCTTTTCGGAAATTCGCCCGTTACTTATTTTTAACTGACGTCTTATTTTTTTTTTCACTTGCATATTGATTGTTTACAGGCAATCTTAATTATCGTAGCTATTGTTTCTATTAATATTATTTTCCAGGAAATCCCCGACGAGGGTGCATTTCGTATCATATGTGTTCGTAATTCATCAATTTTGATCGGCCGTAACGCTTGTCGAGCGTATCCCAGGAATAACCCTTTCCCTATTAACACTTCATTACCTGTGACACATATGAGGGGTCGTAGAGTTCTCTGCATCTCCCTTAAGTATGTGTTGGACTAACATTCCCTCCCACTCCCCTACAGTTGCAAGGACGTGGCCAGGGTTGACTTAGTCTACTGGAGGCAGCATGTCTGGTATCTAAGGGTTCGAAATCATCCCCCAGGTTTCTTACCGAACGACAACGGATCCGGACATGATAGTTCTCTTAACAGTAGATTAAGTCTTCACCACCTACGATATTGTGTAACTGTAAATGCTATGCTATGCTACTCTTTTCGGAAATTCGAAAAGTCGGTTTTGGCTGGCATCCTAATGAATATTTTATAGAACTGGCACGTTTATGATTGTTTTTCGGAATGAGTTTTTTTTTTGCCGAAGCGGGGAGTTAAACTTCTATGAGAACATGCTTCTTACCCGAGAAATACACGTTTTGTGTTTTAGTAACCTGGATAAATCTCAGGTTTGGTTGAAATTTGTGGAGAACATGTTTTGCCTTCAAAAACCTTCACTTGCCAAATTTGAATCCATTTGCTTGATTGGTTCTCGATTTATGCCGAAATTTGTGTTTCATTTGTATGCGAGCCCCTCCTTCCTTGAGTCACCTTAGTAACATTTAGAAAGTTTCAAGTTCATTTTACCCTAAAGACAAAAAAGTTATAGACTTCTTCTTCCCTTTTAACTCACGTTGTCGAAGAAATTTTAGTTATTTTTTAAATTTGTTTCAGAAAAACTCGAAGCGGCAAGGAAAATCAACCCCAGAACGGCATTTCTGAACAAAACCACTGGCATTGGCAACACTGCCAAATCACATCACATCTAGTCGGTTATGTTCTTTTTCTCGAAGCAATCGCTGGAAGGCTGCTGCCCGGCACGGGAAATAGTTTTATGGGAAAAACTTAAAAGAGTACTGCAAGCGCCCCCTACTCCGACTCCGATGAAACCAACTTTAAAACGGTAGCCCGCGAGAAATGCCCTGCACAGAGGAGGAGGAGGAGGAGGCGTCCGTTCAAAAAGTGCCTACGTGCACGAATCACCACCTTAGGCATGGCACCACGTAGGCTGTAGGGTAAACGCTCCTCTAGTTGCAGTACACTAGAAAACAGCACTACATGAGCGTTAACCCTACCAAGCAAGGTGGTTGTTCGAACTCATCTTCCACGAGAGTGCGAGAAGAACGCGACGATGGTGTCTGAGCAAGAAGCAACCAACAACGGCCAAGTAACGGTGCCGGGAGCATGACCGCCACTGGTCGAGGATTTGACGACGGACTGACGGACGAACGGACGAAACCCGGCAGCAGCCGAAATTAATTGCGTTTGAGCATGAATGTGTGAAAATGGGGCCGCACTGGAGGGCGGAGGAGGATGTATGAGCTGATCGCAGATGATGAACAGGTTATCCTGAGAATGAAAACGCGGAACTTCTCTGCGGTGGAATGACTTGAGAGATTGAAATTTTAGACCCAAAAAGGCTCAATCGAGTCGCTTTCACCACCGAAATCTAATTACTCATAAATCACGATTGCCATCAAGCGGTGGGACACTGAAAAAAGAAAAAAAAAAAGAAAACAGAACCCAACCAGTGCACTGCATAATAAACAAACTTCCAATTTAATCCAATCTCTAAATAACAGAACAACGCAAAAAAAAAAAGTTCGCTTCCGAGGCTGCCCAACGCGGCTAGTTAGATCCACAAAAGATGTCCGTTCGGTATTTGCTTTTTGAGTAGGTAGGCGAAAAAACGGCCAACATAATCAAGATTTATGAATCCAAGCAAGCGGAGTTCGGTCCAGTCTGTCTCCCCCCCTCTCTCTCTCGCTCTTAGAGCGCGTAAAATCATTTGCTCTTCTGAATACCAAATAGAGCAGGTTCTTTTTCAATGAAAAATAGCTACTGTTCGTCGGCTTTTTTTGTTGTGGTGCCGGAGTAGTGAAGGTTTAACCTACAGTAGGAATCTTTAGGTATGAGGAGAAGAAAAGTTTTATGAAAGAGAAACGAAAACGCCCGAACTGGGAGGGACGGGACGGGACGAGTGGGGTGAAAATTATGTTATTTGTTTTTTCGTTCGCTCGCCACCTAGCAGCGACTCTTCGAGAAGGGGCATGGAGCTAGCTGGTTGATATTGGTTTGCGAAAACGATATGATGAAATAGCTATTTGTGTGCACTGTGACGCAACATTTACGTGGAAATAGTATCTGGTTGAAAACTTTTTCCTTTCATCATTTAGTTTGTGTGTGTGTATGGTCGCAAAAGGTTTTGTTCACTAGGCCGGAAGTTATTCAACTTCCAGAAATATCAAAATCAAACAACGCCGAAATGAAAAGCATTCGAACGTCTACGAGATTGCATTTTCCACCGTTCGTTTGCCCAGCAATTGAGACATTAACACTCGAAATCGTTCTGATTCTTGTTTGTAAATAGATAAATCCCTCGTCCAATAAATTCAATCACTCTGCGTCAAAGCCACAGAGCGCCATTCACCAGAGCCGAGCTAACGTGGCATCCGACAAACATTGCCATAGCAGTGAAGGCAACTACGATCAATCAGAGAGAAACAATCCACAGCAACTCAGACGCTCGTCGCAAATCGGTCCCATTTGCGTTTAGGTAGATTGAGACACTTTGTTACATTCTTCCCGATAGATTTTTCCTGAGCAGCACAATAAGCCACTCTTGCCAAGAGCAACGTAACAATTCTCCCATTTGTACTCGCCATTTGGCTGCCATTATTCACCGTATTGGATTGGCAATTGTGTGAAAACAATTGTCACTCGACGAAAGCCTCCCCAAGGTTTATTCCTGTAGCAAATTGTCATTGACACATAGACCCATCTTGAGGGAGAGCTGTTTATCACATTCCTACCAAACACCGATCAGTGTGCGAAACTTAACAGCGGCTCACCGGAATCCAGAGCCAACTTCGACGAGAGAACGTCTCGTAAAACAAAGCCAAGGCCTCCTTAAACCAGAAGTTAGTGCTTGTATTTGGGATAATGGGCTCCAACCGCTATCGGTTTCTTTATTTTTCCTCTCTTTTCTGCGTGATGCTGTTGACTTTTGCGACGTGATTTGATGGTTTTGATATTCACTTGGGTTGGCGAGGAAAGAGTCAAAATGTGCCACCGTCATTTGCAGGAGTTTCCGGTCATTGGGCTGAAGGTCGATGGGGTGTTGAGATGATCGGTTATTTTCCTTTGATATTTCACTTCAGGTTGACATAACTTTTGGTATGAGACAAAGATTAAGGTATTGTATAGTAGATTGATGCAAATTATGAAATATTTACTCCCCTTTAATTTGTATTTAAACCATTTCGAACAGCATCTTGAAATTGGAACATATTTGATAAGAAACTGACACTGCTTTTTTAGTTGACAAAGAAATAATGTTCAAGAGAGCACACCTTTCGTTCACTGTAACAAAAGATTAAACCTAATTGATAACACATTTTAACAACAGGTTATCATTGCTTCATCACTGAATATGTTATCATTGAGGCTAAATACAGTCAAATGTCAAGAGGGATAACAAAACTCGACGATGTATGAATTTCAGCTTTCAAGCAATTTTTGACGTAGGACTACATCTTTGTTATCTATACTGCGATACAATTAAAAACAAACCA
This sequence comes from Aedes japonicus, assembly GCA_034211315.2. NCBI lineage: Eukaryota > Metazoa > Arthropoda > Insecta > Diptera > Culicidae > Aedes > Aedes japonicus. The sequence continues at coordinate 25,719 of JASCZW010000498.1, forward strand.
TTTTTCTAGCGTCGCGAAGAGCGGTCAGGTTTAGAGCTTTATTATCCCAGTCGTTTCTCCAAACATTTTCAAAATGTTTGCTCCAATTGATCGGAAATATTTCTGCGCGTCGATTCCAATATTGAAAACTTCTGTATTTCAACATAAAACTATTGAAAATAACGAATATATAATGGTCTGAATTAATTATAATCTCGTGTTGCCGAAAAAATTTACTAAATGCCAACTATTTTCCTATCACAGACTTCAAATGTAGGTACCGGATATCTCATAAAGCGTGTATCGAATATAAGCTATCGACATACATTTGCGTTGTGCACATGTATTTGTGATGGTTTTTTATGCTCTGAACACTGCATGCTGTGCGTTTGACTGTCAGCTTCCTTTTGTTTACTTGTTTGTGCGGTTCAAATTCTGCGTTTTCAAAATGTCGCGTATTGAAAAGGAAGTGAAAATTAGGGTTCTGGACACATGGCTAAGTGAGAAGGGTATTACTATGCGAAAATTGGCGAAGCGGTTTGGAATTCATCATGCGAGTGTTAAAACCATCATTAAGAAGTTTGGGGAACACTATTCTTTGGATGAGCTACCAGGAAGAGGCAGAAAACCCGGTTCTTCTAACCCGAAATTGGAGCAGAAAGTGGTATCCCCAAACATGAAGAACAAATCAATATCAATACGTGATTTGGCCAACAAAGCCGGAACGAGTGTCGGAATGATCCAGCGTATCAAGAGGCGAAACCACCAGAAGACCTACAAGAAGCAGAAAATCTCGAAACAAAGTGCAGAACAGAAGAAGCGAGCAGCAACAAGGGCCCGGGAATTGTATTCGCGTCTTTTGCAGCGTCCGGATGCATGCGTTTTGATGGACGATGAGACCTATGTAAAGGAGGACTCAAAAACCCTTCCAGGTCCACAATACTTTACTGCCGTCGTTGGAGTGGATGTGAGCGATGCGGACAGGTCGATTCAAGTGGAGAAATTCGGTCGAAAGGTACTGGTATGGCAAGCAATATGTTCCTGTGGTTTGAAGGCAACCATTTTTTACACTACCGGAACTATAAATGCGGAAATCTATCGATCTGAGTGTCTCCAGAAGAGATTGTTGCCTTTATATAAGAAGCATAGTACACCTCCACTGTTTTGGCCGGATTTAGCGACGGCTCACTAGGCCAAAACCACTCTCAATTGGCTTGCGGAAAAGGGTATAGATTTCGTTGAGAAAAATATCATTCCACCAAACAGCCCTCAGCTTCGACCCATCGAACGTTACTGGGCAATCGTGAAGAGGGTCTTCAAGAAGACTGGTAAGGCAGCTGGGAACATGCAGGAGTTCAAAACAATTTGGGCTCAAGCGTCCAAAAAATGCGATGCAACACTTGTCCGGAACTTGATGAAGAGCATTCGATCCAAAGTTCGAAAATTCGTGAAGGAATAACTTAAATTTCATCCGGTTTTCATTATGTTCAAGTTTAACCTCGTACAATAAAGGATCAATTTTTTGTATGAATAAAATATCGGTTTTCAACATAATTTGAAAGAAAGTTTGTGGATAGCTTATTTTCGATACACTCCTTATGCAGCAGTGGACGATTTAAATGGCTCAAGCGCTTTTGGCTAGGCAATCGTTGCTAGGCAGCCATTGGTTATGCAGTCGGTTAACCAAGCCAGTGGTGAATTTGTAACCAGCCGGTTGGCGCAACCACGAGCGAACTAAGTGTGAACTAGCTGGCAGCCATCTTTCGGTACGGCGATTAAGTGGTATGAACGGTATTACCCAGAAACCATCATCATCGTTAATGTGTGTAGAGGTTATTTATGTACTTATTCATTTCGTCAACCAGACGTAGACTAGTACATAAACAGTTACAGTTTTTCCTGAAATTACATTTTTGTCTTAGAATTGTGGAAAAAGAAATGAAAATTATGAAATGTCTGCTGTTAAATAATTACTTCCTACGAGTTTTGATTAAAATATTGTTTGAGTTTATCCCTTGACATTACTTAATGGATTCGCAATTTTGATTGTAAGAGGCCATCATTCGATGTAATGGCCCAAATGTTGCATAATTTGTGTGATTTTCCATAAACTGTAAAATAAATGTTGATTCCAGAGTTGTCGAGTAGGCGCATAAAAATTTAATTTTGACAAAAATAATGCTGAGTCAATGTGCTGCGAAACAATGTCGTTTACAAATGAAACCATTGCATATTCACGACGCTCTTCTAATGTCAGGATGATTATAGGCATGCAGCGTGGTTCATATGATGGAAGAGGAAAAGAAGTCCAACCTAGTTTACAAAAGTTTAAAAAAAAAATGTGTTTGTACTGATTCTATTCGTCCTTGGTGCGTGAATGAAAAAGGAGACTATAAAATGCTGCAATATTCCAGTATTGACTTCACATAGGCAATATAAAGAGTAATAATTGTATAGGGGTACTGAAAGTTAAAGCAAAAGCGCTCGATGAAGCCTGACATATTGTTTGCCCAGTGAATTATTGTGTTGTAATGGCCAATGAATGTTAATTTGGAATCTAAGAAAATTCCTAAATCCCTGACTCTTCACATTTTTCTACATTCTGATTTTCTGAGGTAGTTGTAATGTTTGATGATGTTCTTTTTATACTAAATGATATTAAGTTGCAATTATTAGCATTCAATTCCAATAGGCTTTTTGCACCATATGTAGAATAATTGTATTTCATTCCGGAATATGTTGATGTCTTCTTCATTCCTGATATCTAGAAAGAGCTTTGTTGGCGCGATTACCCTACGTTGTGATTTACTAATAACACCAAGGTTTCAGCGATGGGCAGCACCACAGAAATTATCAGCACAAAATAGCAACTCTTAGCAACACAATTTCCTTCCGTGCAGACTGAAGAACTTCTAATGACTGACGATGACGACGATGATTATTCGGTAGGTCGGGTACGTTCTCGCAAAAGCAGCTGAGCAAACGAAGTTGCCAGAGGAGCAGGAAAAACTAGGTCTAAAAGTGCGACCGCTAGCACCAGTTATTGGATATGGAGACACACTCTCAGACCGTGCTGCCAGAAACAACAAGCTTCATGTAACCGGCATAAATGAGAACGTTTACAATGTCGTTTACCTATAGGATAAAAAAAGAATAGATAAATGAATGCCTTGAGGGACACCTGAAGTGACTTGAATAGGATTCGATTTGTTTCCGTTAAGTTTAATTATTTGTTGGCGATTATTCAAATATGATTCAAGCCATTTCAGAAGTCCTGTCTCAATTCCCATTTTATGCAATTTGAAAAGTAACATTGGTATGTCAATGCGGTCAAATGCCTTGCTAAAGTTTGTATAAAGACTTTCACTTTTTTTTTAAAACCCTATTTAAAAAACTTTTTTGAGCATATTAGTAGAACGATTGTGATTGGAAAACAAGAAAAATTAAAAATTAACAATTCCTTTGGTCACTTTAAAAAAAAATTAAAATATAAAACATTGAAACACATTTTATCAAATTATCACTTGTAAACGCGAGCGAATTTCTTTAAATTCCACTAAAAGAAATGAAAGGACAATGAAAGAAAAATGAAAGAAAAATAAGAGGAAATGATAGAAAAATGGAAGCAATATAAGAGGAAAATGAAAGAAAAATGAAATGAAAATGAAAGGAAAATTTAGAGAAATGTAGAGAAAAATGAAAAGGAAAATTGAAGGAATATTGAAGGAAAATTGGAGGAAAATTAAGGGAAAATTAGAGACACAAGAAAGGAAAATAAGAGGAAAATGAAAGAAAATGACAGTAAAATGATAGAAAATTAAGAGGACAATGAGAGAAAAATGAAAGGAAAACAGAAGAAAAATGAAAGAAAAATGAGGGAAAAATAAGAGGCAAACGAAAGTAAAACGAAAACAAATTAGAGAAAAATAAAAGGAATATGAGAGATAGAAGAAAGGAAAATGAAACGAAAATCAAAGGAAAATGAAATACAAAGGACAGGCGAATGAAAATAAAAATTGAAGAAAAATGTAAGATAATAATCAAAGGAAAATAAAAGGCAACTGAAACGAAAATGAAAGGAACATGAAAGAAAAATTAGAGGAAAACGAAAGGCAAATGGGAGGAAAATGAAAGCAAATTGAAAGAAACATTTAAGGAAAATGAAAGAAAAATGAGAAGACAATGGAACGAAAATGAAATGAAAGGCAAATGAAAGTGAAAGGCAAATGAAAGTGAATGGCAGATGAAAGTGAAATGAAAGTTATATGAGAGGAAAATGATGTGAAAATGAGAGTAAAATATGAGGAAAATGAAAGGAAAATGTAAGGAAAATGAAAAGAAAATGTAGTAAAACTGAAAAGAAAATGAGGGGAACATGAAAGGAAAATGAAAGGAAATTGAGAGGAAAATGATAGCAAAGTGAAAGGAAAACGAGAGAAAAATGGATGGAAAATAAAAAGAAAATAAAAGATAAATAATAGAAAAATGACAGAAAAATGAAAGAAAAATGAATGAAAAATAAACCAAAAATGAAAGGAAAATTCGAAAATATAAGAACAATTGAACGAAAATGAAAGGAAAGAATAGGATAAATTTAAGAAAAATAAAAATATGAAAGAAAACGAAAGAAAAATGAAAAGAAAATGAATGAAAAATAAGAGCAAAATGATAGGAAAATCAAAGGAAAATGAAGAGGAAAACAAAGAGAGAGAGAGAAGGACATGAAAGCAAAACTATAAATAAGAGGGGGGAAATGGGAGAAAAAATATGAAATCAATAGCAGGTTAAAAGAGAATCAGAGGATAATGAAAGGGAAATAAGAGGAAAATAAAGGGAAATGGAAGAAAAATGAAAGAAAATAGAGAAAAATGAGAGATGAATGAAAGGCAAATGGTAGAAAAATGAAAGGAAAACGAAAACAAAAATGGCAGGAAAATTAAAGGAAATTATCAGGAAAATAAAAGGAAAATGGAACCAAAATGAAAGGAAAATGAAAAAAAAATATATAAGGAAAATATAAGGACAATTGGGGGAATATGAAAGGAAAATATAGGATATGTATATCCTATAGAAAAATCAAAAACTGAGAGGGAAATGGCAAGAAAATGGATGGAAAATAAAAGGAAAATGATAGGAAAATGAATCAGAAGAAAAATGAAAGAAAAATGAAAGGGAAATAAGAGTAAAATGAAAGAAAATGACACGAAAACGAAGAATGAACCGAAAATTAAAGGAAAATGAAAGAAATATATAAGGAAAATACAATGACAATCGAACAAAAATGAAAGAAAAATAGGGAATATATTAGAGAAAAATAAAAAATCGAAAGGAAAATGAAAGAAAAATGAAATGAAAATGAATGGAACATTAAAGAAAAATGATAGGAAAAACAACGTAAAATTAAAGAAAAATGAGAAGAAAACAAAGAAAGAGGGCAGAAATTTAAAGCAAAGCGTAAAGATTGGGTAAATGAGGACAAATGAAATGAAATGGGAGATATGGGAGAAAAATAAAAAAAATTAAATGAAATCAAGAGCAGTTAAAAGGAGAATTACAGGATAATGAAAGCGAAATGAAAAGAAAATAGAGGAAAATTTGAAGGGAAATGAAAGAAAATGAAGGAAATGTAAAGGAAAATAAAAGGAAACTGAAAAGAAAACGACTGAAAAATGAAAAGAATATGAAAGGAAAATGAAAGCTAAATGCAATCAAAATGGTAGGAAAGTTAAAGGAAAACGAAATGAAAATGGAATGAAAATAAAAGAAAGTAAAAGGAAAATTAAGCAAAATGAGAAAAATTAAAACAAAATGAAAGAAAAATAAAAGAAAAATTAGAGGAAAACGAAAGAAACGGGAAAATATAAGGACAATCGAATGAAAATGGAAGGGAAATACCGGATGAATTAAAAAAATCAAAAACAAAATTAAAAAAATGAAAAGAAAATGGATAAAATATGAGAGGAGAATTAAAGGAAAATGAGAGGAATGCAAAAATAGGAGGAAGGAAATGAAAACAAAGCGATAAGATGGGCAAATGAGGGCAAATGAAATGAAAGTTAATGAAAAATTACTTAAAATGAAATGTAATAAAGAGCAGGTAAAAGGAGAATGAGAGGATAATGAAACGAAAATGAAAGGAAAATGAAGGAAAAATAAATAAATTTGAATGGAAATAAAAGGAAAATAGTAGGAAATAATGTTTAATGAAATTAAAATGAAAAAAACATTAAAGGAAAATGAAAAGGAAAAGAAAAATAAAGCTTCTACATGATTTCATTATCCCTGGCATTTAATGAATAGTCAATGAATTGCTTAAAAAAGTTTGGGAATGCATGAGATAATGACTATACATACCACGATAATTACGTACGTCTGATTTTCGTCCAGATTGAAGGATAGGGACTAAGATAGAGCTTTTCCATATATTTGGGAAGTTTCCAGACTCCAATGACAAATTAAAAATCCGTTTGTTTACAGAAATAGAGATTTTCTAACAAAAACTTTTTCGTGTCCCATTGATTTTTTTTTTCAGTGTATTTTGTTATCAACAACTAAACCAGTGGAGGTTATACGACTATGTAGTCATCTCAAAATGCAATGAAACTTAATTTGTGATGTGAGACAAAGCGAAGCACGCATATTCACGCAGCAGCATTCAAGAAGTACGACTCAATATACAATATTAGAACACGCATTTCATGCGTGCTACTGTAATTTCTACCGAAACGTTTCTACCCCTTTTCTTACCTAATACTAGGTAAGGCTATTTAGTAGAATCGAACTACCTAATCGAAAGAAACGAATCAAGAGTTGTGCCTAAACCAAATATAAACTAAACAAGAAAGTGAATCAGTGACATTCAACGTATTACTTCTCTTTGCGAAAGGTTATTAAAAGCAGTTCTGAATAGTGTCATAATGGACCAATCGTGTAAATCAAAATTCAACAGATTCAAGTGCTGTGCAAAAATAAACAATCCAAAGTGAAACCGCCATAACCTACGTACCACGTCATCAAGGATAATAGACCAAAATTCATTCCATAGGATATACCCATGAAATCGACGAATCGATGAGTATTTGTGAGTCATGTCGTGGATTGATAAGTCACAATAGAGGTCCGAATACGAAAAACGGCGATCGGAAGGAAACGACTAAACTATGCAACTATCAATTAGTGGGCAGCAACATCATGATGATCCAGAACCGTCAACGAGTGGTCAACAAATCGAACATGAGTTAGGTAAGTTATCCTTCAACATGTTAACTTCTTTTATAAACTTTCCACTGCATTCATTATTATAATTTAAACCTTTTTTATCTTACATATATGGTACCATCATTGGAGTCAATCCCGTCAACAAATCAACTACAGGGTCCATATAATGTTGAAAAGTTCAATACCATTGCTGAAACATTGAGTTTATCGCCAATGTCATCTAGAAACATGAGAAGTATGGAATATCGCATAAACAAATCACTGTAGATTACGACAGCAGTGCGAAAAAATATCTTCGGAATAGATTCAACGGATGTTAGCAAAGTGGAGGCGTATGACGAGATAATTATGCAGTTAAAGGAGAAGTTCAATCACCATAAAACTGACAGAAGCGAACAGATTAAAATACTATCTGTACTGCCTAAGTCTACTACCGAAAAAAGAAGGGGGCATGGTATTGATGACGATACAAAATAATTCTAATTTTGGATTATGGAAATACCTTAACAACCCCACAAGAGTTATATTACTGGGCAGTTGAACAGACAGATAAAAATATCACCAAATTGAATTTCTGTTACGTATCCACTGAACAGTACATTAAAATGTCAGAAGAACTCGAAGAAATATATAATAACGCCAAAACAATACCTATTTCTGGTGACAAAGTAGGGGCGAAAAAGTATTCTAATTCAGGAGATGAACACAACATATTTACCAAAATCTGTAACAAAAAATAGAAAAGAACTTGTTTAAAAATAGCTCTAAGACAAATATAAATAAATGAATATATAAAGGTGAAATTACCTATCTCGAGACAAAATTTCATCGAAATAAAAAATCGACTTTGAATTTTTTTAAATGTTTTTTTTTTCAGTGTAGGGCTCATTTTGGTTTTTTTTTTCAAATTTTTTTCTTAAAAACTGATTTTTTTGTGATACCACTAAAACGAGTTTTTGTAGGAGTAGTCATTTTTTTATTAAACACATTTGGAAAAAATCGATAAAAAAAGCCCTTTTCAAAAGAGAGTCTAAAAAAAATTAAGATACTAAGTATGCAAAGTGGCTATCTAGTTATGGTCTACACACACACAGAAAGTTTCGTTGTAATCTGAGAGGGTGCTGCCAACTCCGAATACGATTTGGGGCGAAAACCGTCTATTGTTCTAAACATTCGAGGAAAAATTGGCATCGAATGGAATTCGTGGAATTCATCGGCCAATAATAGATTTATCTCCACCCCTTTATTATATTATACAACAATAATTGAAAAAAAAAAAAACAAAAATCAACATAATTATCTTCACGAATTTGAACTGCCCAAGGGGTCAACAGATCCAACCACAAAATGTTTTTCCCCAACCCTTTCTTTAGAAAAATAAAATTAACTGTTCATCATCATACCAAACTCTGAAGCCACTTTGCTGCAAAATCCTGTACGTGCCCTGCGAAAGCCAGTCGTGGTTGCAAGCTTGATTCACTTGTGCAGTCGGCAAAGCCTCCGCTGCATCCATCGCTAGAAACGCACTTTCAGCCGTCCTCAATGCCAAACTGTCCGTCTTGTTGACGTTAAGTGATTGCTTGAGCTACCGATTGGCTCTGGTCCGTGCTCGACGAGACAAATTGCGTAATTGATTACGACAGATCTCCGTACGATGGGATGATGGGCTAGAGAATGGAGAGTGAAAATGTAGACAAACGGGTTGCTTCGTTTGAATAATCATCGTGGGCTTCGATTATCAACCTTTCGGCTTTACGATTCCATGAAAATCTTATTCTCCGCAATCACTTTACCCAAATTATTAGCGTCGATATCATCATCATCATCATCATCGTCCCTCGCAATCCATCCCCGCGATCGGTTTTACTGGGAATCTTGATTTTTACACATTTCCCCGGGATGAGATTGAAAATTTTACGAGCAAAAAATACGCCTGTTAGCTTTCCCAGCTGCTAAACGACCGACCAAGAATTGGAAATTTAAATACGCTCGGGGAGAGCCGTCTGGGCTGTTTGGACCGATGTTTGCACCAGGCTTCCGAAGCGTACATCCACCCACACACTACACTATAGGTGCTACAGGAAAAACTCATTCGTGGGACGCGGCACTACTTACGTTGTACGGCTCCCGCCTGATCTGCGCCTCTGGTGTAGGTTTGACTCGTCTCGGGCGACCGGAACGGCCGTAGGTTGGGAGGATGTTTTCACTATGCACCTACATGCCACGTACCTACTATTGCAGAGACATGCGGTAAAACGTAGGCATACTACGAGCTGAATCGATCCTGTCCTGTCCTGGAAGCTGTATCTGGTGTGTCCGTCGGGATGTTTAGGTGGTACCGAGGAAGGAGGACGGTTTCATCATAAATCATGCCGTTCCGTTGTTCCGTTATGCATGGTGCGTGGCCGCGAGTGATTTATCCAGCGATCGCTGTTGTATTCACTGGATGGTAGCGAAATTCTGATGGTTGGAGTGGTGGGTCCTTTCTAATGTGAGATGATTGCACGACGCGGTGGAAGGTGACCGGTAGTAGCATATTTCACTGATGGCGATCGGCGTTTGGAATTATTTTTCACTTGGACTAGTTCCTTTTCCATTGTGCGTTGGAAGGGTCTTGAGTTTGATTACAGAAATAGAATGAACCTTAAACTATCCCAGCTTCCTAAAATAGGACCGATGCTTCAAAGTCTCAGCGTCCTATTAATATGACAGTACTTGTACTATAAATATTGAATCTAACCTAATCTAATCGAATATCACACTAACGCAGCAAATTCGTGAAAGCATCCTGGAAAAAGACGACTTCTTGATTGCATCATTTTTCTTGTCATCGGCCCAACTGCGTAGCATGTGCCGCAGAGAGGACACCAAGAAATAGAGTGATTCCAGAAAGAGTGTCTGCAATCGCTCTACTACTTCGAATCAAGGGAAGGAAGAAAGCCTGGAACTCCCGTACCAAACGCTGCCACTTAGAATTAAATAATGTGATTATTTGTACTTTATCGTTGGGAGCATAGATGCTAGAGAGATTAGTTTATGCTCCTTTAGTCTGTGGGTGGACTTTTGGCATTTGAACCGAAAGTTTGGCAATAGTTTTCCAAGGTTACAGCGTCTTATCTCGCTACACAGTAGTTGTACTATAAATATCTTGAGTTTAACTAATATTTTTAGTCATTTACATGTACAGGCTCAATCGAATGAACTTTACAGAGCCATGTTTTCATATTTATATACATCAGATATCTTAACACTAAAGTTAGGAGGATAGAACCGATTACTCGCGGCCGCCTCGAGGTTAGTAGGAATAATAATTCGACGCATGGGAAGATGGGTGGGAATTCGGTTTTCTTTTGACATGAACATTTTTGAGGAAGAGAAAAAAAACTAATAGTAAACAAACATGTTAAACTAACTACAATCTAAGGCTAATGTTAGTGAAAAACACATAAATGAGTTTCATTTCAGATCAAGTAGACCCAAAATATCTCAATCCGGTACATTGGGTTGTCTACAGGGCCGGAGTTTCATTTGTGGGGGCCTTTTTTTCTTCAAACGTACAATTTTGTTGATACATTAGAAAGAAACCCTTAAAATTCAGTAGTCAACAATATAAAGACTGAACTCGGAAAAAATGAGACACATAAAAATGATCACCAAAAATTCATTTTAAATCGGATACTTCTCAAATTTTCAGGAATTAAATAACTATATATTAGCTATGTTTTTGGCATAATTTATTTATTGAATTTCCTCCTCCAAGCTGAATGCTCGTACATTTCTCTTAACACTGCTCATGAGATCTTAGGCGATCTTCCTTACACAATATCTCCCAGTTTTTCTTCAAAGCTTCATCGGTTTTGAATGTATTTCCGCTTTTCTTCAACTTCTTCTTCATTATCGCCCAAAACTTTTCGATCGGACGAAGTTCTGGTGTATTTGGCGGGTTCGCCTCCATCGGGACTACATTAACACCCTTCGCTTCATACCAATCCATTACAGGCTTGGCGTAATGGCACGAAGCGATATCCGTCCAGAACGGTGAGAGCGGAGGAAGGGCAGCAAGCGTTTCTGCAAGCATTCCTCTCGATAAATCTGCCCGTTTATGGTGCCGGTTGTAACGAACGGCTTGCTGTACCGTCCGCCACAACAGGTACTTCTTCGCGAGTTTGTCCATCTTTCTCTTCCGGAACATTTCGGAAACCTCCATGCGACGTACATCGCAAAAAAAACTCGAGGCCGGGGATTTGTTAGGTGTCCGCCTTGATATCCATGACGAGACAGCCTGTCTTGACCAGCCACTCACGGTACAGCTTCCGCGCACGCAATTTGGCCACCGTGTTTTGCTTGTCAGTCCGGTTAGGCGCCTTCCTGGCCTTAATAACACGTAGCCCAGCCCGCTTCTTGGTCTGCTGGACGAACCACTTCAACGAATTGACCTTTTGGACACGTCTCGGGTGGAAAGATTTGGGTTATTCTTAACGTACCGCCTTATCTTCCGCGCCTTCACTGGGTATTCCGTTTTCGGTTTTCGGCCGCTTCCAGCGTGCCGCTCGATGGTCTTCGTTTCCTGGAACATCTTCACAACGCGAGGACACGGTGGAATGGTGGATTCCAAGCCTATTGCCGATCCATCTGTGCGACTGACCAGGATTATCGATCACCGCGCCCAAGATTTGCTGGCGTAGCACTTCTTGTTTCGAATGCATCTTGAAAACTACTTGACAAGATCGCGATAAAATTTTGCACATATAAACATATCACTCTAGTATTACCGAAAGTAACTAGTATTACCGAAAATTTCATTATTTTTTACCCACGCGATAAAAAGTTACACCCAAAACAAAGTGTCACATTTTTTCCGAGTCCAATCTTTACTATTACTTTTACTCAGAACAACAGTTTGAAACAACAGAGTTTTGAAATTTATCTTAGAACTCTGATTTTTTTTTCTTTAAAGTACTTTTAAGCGCTTCATTTCAGTGCATTTGCACTTAGAATTTGGAAAGTTTCCCACGAGTTAAGTGGTTTATAGAATTATTCCTTGATTTCCAAAAGTATATAAAGAAACTACCCAGACTGTAGGGCATTTTAGAAAATTTGAAAGGAAACTTCCCAAAGCTTCAGAAAGACGCTTCCCAGATGATCAGGAAAGAACTACCCCGAAAACAGGAGAGAAATTCTCGGAGCTTCGGGAGGAGATTTTGGGAAGAGGACTACTTAGAAGTTTGGAACATTCCAGAGGTTCTCGAACTCTTCTCAGAAATTCAAGATTTAATCCCTGATGGTCAAGAAAAAACTTCCTGAATATAATTTCTCAAAAACTTAGGAACAAACTTCATCAAAGCTCAAGACGAAAGTTCAGAAGAAAACTTTCCAGTATCTCCAGAAGAAATTATCCAAAAGTTTAGATGCAACTTCCTAGAAGTGCTAGAGTGCTTCCCCAAAGTACAGAAGAGAACATTTCAGAATCTCAGATGAGGCTTTCTAGAAGTTCAGGGAAAAAAATTCAGGAGTAAACTTGCAGTTCAGGTCAGAAGAAAATTTTCCATTCCAGGAAGATCAGGAATTCTCAGAAGTTCAGTAAGAAACTTCCAACACATTTAAGGGAAAAATTCTGGACGGGACTTCCCCAAAGTTTCGATTAAATTTTCCTCGGAGTTCAGGATGGGACTCCTTAGCGGTTTAGAAAGAATAACATCAGGAAACAGCTTTCCCGAAAAACAATTTTGTTCGAGAAAATTGTCCTCCTGAGCTATTCGAACTAATGCTTCGGTTGATTAGTACAACTCTTGAAGCGTGATAGACCCTGACCGTTGTGGAAGCCGTAGATATAAGCAATGATTGGGACGAGATGGGTAAACGAGCAAGAAGATTTCCCTAGGATTCTTCACAAGAACGGGGAGCGCAACAGTAGATCGTTCTTCAAAGAGATATTGTTCAATGCCCGGTGTAGCAGATGCCTTGACAGGCCACATCGAACGATCTTGACCTTCAATCCACGCCGTTTCATATTTCAGTTGCACGAGATAATGTCCGCTGAATTGTCTGCTCCTGCCATATGGTTCCATACGCCACTGCTAGTTATTTGCTGGATCTCTAAGACACAGTTTGTCACGGAAATTTACCAGCGAGAAGGTGGACAAGCCAGCCAATACTTCACGATAGTGAAGTCTGTCCCAACGCACTGCAGGGAGCTCAAGCCGTGGTATAATTAAAACCTTCAACTTCAGCTTTAAATGTACACACTACCAAAATGACATGTAAATTTCTGTCCCCTGAGACCGACACATGCAAGCGTCCTTTAGCACATAAGAATGAGTTCAAAGAGATGAGAAAATAAATTCAATCAAACGCATATTTCGTCGAATTGCCTATGTGTCAGTTACAAGAGACATAATTTTACACGAAATCTTCCTTTACATTTCCCGACTTTTTACAAACATGTATTACGTCTCGTGTAAAATTCATAATTTCTTAGTGTGTATCCAATGGAACGATCCTCGACTTGGCATACAACGAAGGTGAATACATGCTCCATAAGTTGCGTTAGATGCGTCAAAGAACCCGTGTAGTTCTTTCTTGAGTGAAGGTGACCCAGGGAGGTACGGCGAGAGTGTCTAATGCCGTAAGCTTTCGTCGAAATTCACTCCACGTGTTCTGAAGCGTCTCCAGTAGTAATTCGTCTCAGTCACACTTCTGCTTCCGTAGAGATTGAAGAAAATGTTTTGCTTGTACAATTACCGGATCCGAGTAGGTCAAATATCCTAGCTGATTCTGTTAAGACGCTCCTCTTGGTGATAGGTATGGCCGATTCATGTTTAGGCACGGTGAAACGAAAAATTTCAGCAGCGAGCTCCCAAATCAAACCAAGAGTTTTTACGACGGACGTTGTTGACGGGTTCAATTCAAAGGAAGTACGTACGTTCAGCAGAGTTTCACATTTACGTAGAATCAAGCCTGTTAGTTCAGTCAAATCCATTACAAGACATTCTCGCTCCTCCAGATCATCAGTCCCACTTAACAAATCATCAACGTAGAAATCCTTTCCGACTATTTTCGCTGCGGTTAGGTGCGTGGCTTCACCATCTCTCGCCAAACGTTGAAGGCACTTTGTTGCAAGATACGGCGCAGAACTGGTGACCGTGGTCAATTTATATGTTTTGACGGGATCGCCGGAAGTTGGTCTCTAAAGAATACCCTGAAACAGATGATCCGCTTGGCAAGTGTTGACCATCTTATACATTTTTGCTACGTCAGCAACAAACGCCACGGAAACAAATCCGTTTCTGTTTTCATGAATAAAAAATCATGAAACGAACTCTCATCTTATTTTATGAATTCATGGTTTCATTATTGAAATGACAGATGCGAGTCATGAACTTAGTAAGTCTTGTTTTGCCTCTAATCAAAAGTTTTGTAATCACCTTCATTAGTCAAGAGTTTCTTCAAGAAAAGTTATAGCTTAGTAAGAACATCCACGAAGTACCATTACAGCTCTCCACATCCACCTAGGTTCGAGTCCTAACGGTGGATTTACTTTTTTTGTTTACACAACTCTGAATAGTCGTTAGAGTAGATTTGCAAGATTCATGAATTAAGTTTTTAGTATCAGGAATTCCGCTCAGGGTTTTGATCCGGTGTATTCATGATTTCATTTCAACAAATAGTTCATGATGTCATGAATATTGTTCATGGTGTATATATCTATATATATAAAAATGGATTTCTGTCTGTCTGTCTGTCTGTCTGTCTGTCTGAACCTAATAGGCTCGAAAACTACTGAACCGATCGGCGTGAAATTTTGTATGGAGAAGGTTTTGGGGCCGGGGAAGGTTTTTATGATGGTTTGAGACCCCTCCCTTCTCTGAAAAGGGGGGCTCCCATACAAATGAAGCACACATTTCTGCATAACTCGAGAACTAATTAAGCAAAGGAACCCAAATTAAGCATGCGGAAGTTTTTGGAGGCAATAAATGTTTATATGGTGATCAGAGACCCCTCCCCTCTCTAAAAAGGGAGGCTCCCATACAAATGAAACAGAATTTTCTGCATATCTTAAGAACTAATCAAGCAAATGGAACCAAATTTGGCATGTGGGGTTTTCTGGAGACCATTTTTTTTTTCTATGGTGGTTTGAGACCCCTCCCCTCTCCTAGAAGGGACGCTGTCATACAAATGAAACTAAAATTTCTTCATAACTCTAGATCTAATAAAGCAAATGGAACCAAATTTGGCATGCGGAGGTTTTGAAGGCAATGATTGTTTCTACGATAGTATGAGACTCCTCCTCTCTCTCTGGGAGGGGGGGAGGGGCATGTTGAGGTTTTTGGAGGCAAGAAATATTTCTATGGAAGTTCAATACCCCTCCCCATTTTGAAAGGGGGGGGGGGAGCTCCCATACAAATAAAAAGCAAATTTCTGCATAACTGGAGAACTAATCAAGTAAATCAAACCACTTTTAGCATATGGAGGTTTTTGGAGGCTAGATTTCTATATGCATAAAAATGAATTTCTGTCTGTCTGTTTGTTTGTCAGACCCTTATAGACTCGGAAAGTTCTGAACCGACCAACGTGAAAATTTATATGAAGGGGTTTTTGGGGCTGGAGAAGGTTCTTATGATTGTTTGAGACCCCTACTCTCTCAGGAAGGGAGGCTCTCATACAAATGAGACACAAATTACTTCATAACTCGAGAACTAAACAAGCAAATCGAATCAAATTTGGCATGTGGGGTGTTTTGAAGGTAAAAAAAATCCATAAAGATGCCAGTTATATTAAATTTCCCTTCATTTAGTTGCAAGCGTAGCAGCGCACGCACCGGACGCAGCTATTATATGTATATGGGACAACTACATGTATAACAATGAATTTCTGTCTGTCTGAACCTTATAGAATCGAAAACTACTAAACAGATCGGCGTGAAATTTTGCGTGGGGTTTTTGGGGTCGTGAAGGTTCTTATGATAGTCTGGAACCCCTCCCATATCTGGAAGGGGGGGCTCCCATACAAATGAAACACACATTTCTGCATAACTCGAGAACTAATCAAGCAAAGGAAACCAAATTTAGCATGTGGGAGTTTTTGGAGACAAGATATGTTTCTATGGTTTTTGAGACCCCGCCACCCTCTGGAAAGGGGGCTCCCATACAAATGAAACACAGATTTCAACCAAACATGAGAACTATCCCTACTGCCATGGAAATTTTTATGCAGGGTTTATGGTTTGGAAAAGTATCCTATGATAGTTCGAGACCCCTCCCGCCTATAGAAAAGGGGCTCCCATGCAAATGAAAAACAAATTCCTGCATAGCTCGGAGAACTAATCATGCAAATGGAACCAAATTTGGTATAGGCGAGTTTTTGAAGGCAAGAAATGTTTTTATTGTAGGTTGAAGCCCCTCCTCTCTCTGAAAAGCGGGGTCCCCATACAAATGAAACACAAATTTCAAACAAACATGAGAACTATGCCTACTGCTATGCAAATTTGTATGCAGTATGACCTGGAAAATTTGTATGCAGTATGTCCGGATTTTTATGCTGGGATTTTTGGAGTCGGTGAAGGTCCTTATGATGATTCGAGACTCCTCCCTCATCTAGAAGGGGTGCTCCCACACCAATGAAACACAAATTGCCACATCACTCGAAAACTAATCAAGCAAATGGAACCAACTTTGGCATGTGGGGAGTTTTAGACAAGATTTTTTCTAAGGTGGTTTGAGACCTCATCTCTCTGGTGGGAGGGAGGGGGGGGGTGGGCTCTCAAACAAACGAAACAGAAATTCGAACCAAACATGAGAATTATCCATGCAACTTAAACTCAAAATGTGTATTTTTAGGGTAAGAAGCATGTACTGATAGAAGTTTGACCCCTGCTTAGCCAAGAATGGGGGATGCTTGAGTTACTCTCAGTGCTACATTATGCACAAGAAGTTGAGCAAAGGTTATGCAAGGGAAAATTACATTCAAACTGACAGGATACGGCTTCGTTTGATGATACATTTTTTTGTCAATGAAATGCTTCTACGCAGAAAGAAAGACCTATAGAAACTACCGATCCAAAAGTTTAATTAAAAACATAAATTTTGGTTTTTTTTTCAGAAATAACATTAGTAAACGAAAATATTTTAACCAGATGCATTCACAAAAACAACATAAATGAGCAGGTTCTGTTAAATTTTCATTCATTTTGTTGCATGCGTAGCAAGGCTCGCACCGGGTTCAGCTAGTATAACATAAAAACATAACATATTCATAAAATCATGGCCTGTTTTTCTCGTTTAAAAGAACACATTATTTCCCGTGCAGTGGATTTCCGGGATGAAGAAGCTTGAGATGTCGATTCTCCACAGCAGCTCGCTTTACTAGGGAATTTTCCATACGAACCCAGGCAGCGACAACACAAGGACCGCACTTGAATGAGTTTCCTTCGATCACCGAGAGCCATCTTGCGGTAAGTGTGACATTCTTTTATCATGTGGCCATCCTTCTGGCAGACTGCACAGGGTTGTGGTTTGTACTCCTTGCTTTCGACGGTAACCACTTTTTCCTCCTTTTTTTACCTCTGCAGCGTGTGTACGTCAAATCTTCTCCTTGGCTTTCGATTTGCCCTGCCTGCTACGATGCCCATCCGTTTCATTCAAAAAAGTAACTTCACTAGCGGTTTGTAAGATCTGATCCATGTAGCCCTCAAAGGTGTTTTGGTCGACGTTGATATGTTGACGCTTGAAGAGAGACCAGTTGTGCTTGAGAGTTGTTGGAAGCTTGGTCACCAATTCTTGAAGCAATGAGAGGTTCAAAAGATGATCATGTAGACTTGCCGCTTGAAGAATGAGACTCTCCAGATGTTCTGATTTGGGAGTTGGTGTGTCTCGAACCTTAGTAAGCTACGAGTTGATAATTTGCTCAGGACGTCCATGTAGCATTTTTAATGTATCGGTGATCAATGGTACGGATGACGGATGCATAAGATGACTACGAACCGATTCTAACGCATTACCTTTTAGGCAACGCTGCAGTCGCATGAGGTTATCCCCTTCGGAATAACCACACATTTCCGACGAGTTTTGGTAGCAGCTCAGGAACAACGGCCAGTCGACTGGATCTTCGGAGAAAGTTGGTAGCTCTTTAGGGATCTGGCTGCGAGTTGTTGTGAGTTGAGCCCACCAAATAGCTGCCGCGGGATAACGTCGTGAGTAGAAGATACGGCGACGGATGTGATGACTGATGTGGCGATCATAGGCGCCATAATTGGGTACATTCGAGAGGAAATTGTATGCACGGAGGGGTGGAGTAGAACGAGCTTGTTGTGTGCTCATATGCGCCGGAACGAATGGCAGTAGTTGGGGAAGTGAACATGACCCGGTGGCCGGGAACTGGGAAAATTGAATTTACCAAACTCATAGCATTCAATTGTGGTATTTGATGTTGACGAATTTGATTCAGGTACGGATCTGCATTTAGGCTTTGACGGACTGTTCCAACCGCCAACTGCTCTTGGAGACTGTCCACATGTTTTTGGAGATCACGCAGCTGCTGCATCAAAGATCCCGGTGTAAATGTGGGTAAAATAGAAGAATCTGCCGTAGTTAGAAACACATGATGATTCGTCGAAATTTCCCCATCACAGTCGGATGCATTATTCTTTTCAGCAGCTGCATCGCTCTGAGCCTGGTTGCATGTCCAACATACTCAATTCGTCTGTGGTGATGACACAATCTGACACTGGAATCACTGGAATGAGTACCCACGGAATAGTAGTCAAGACTATCTGACTCTGTATCCAATCGCGAGTTCTCTGTGAACCACCAGGCTACTACTGCTACCTTCATTCCGCTCAAGATGGGCTAGCAGGATCTGATACTTTCTGGCGATGATTTTCTTTTCCAGACGTTTTTCTTCTTCGAAGTACGTAAAGCTCGAGATATTGATCTCGATGATCGGCGCTTTGTGGAACTGGCACCAGTCGGCGTAATTTGCAGTAAATTGAGGTTACAATCTGCATGACTGATATCATCCAACGTTTGCCTTTTCGTTGTTGTTCCAGAGGAAGGATTATTCGCACAATTTGGCATCTTCGCAAGATTTCACAGTAGGAATCTAAACAATTTTGTTGCGACACCATGACTCGTGTTGTACTGTTGCCAGAGTCAGATTTTTAGCTGCAATTTTATTAATTTAATAAGTGCTAAATTATTACCTCAATATCATAAATTTACTTTGTTTTCTAGTCCTCAATGTTAACTTGTCCACTGTCCAACAATTTTAACTAAGAATTCTATTTATTATAGACTCAGTTTTAACAATTTAGTGTTCTTTGTTTCTCATTGAATGTAAACTCACTTGTGTTTGTCTAGGTGAATAACTTCAACACAATTCATTTGTGTCCCTTGACAGCTTGCTGCTTGTGGATCGGGTGACCCTATCGCATCTTGGTACTAATTTTACGTCGCTTGGAACAAGGAGCATAGGACCAGACAAAGGAGCTAGCAGCGTGTGCAGAATATAAAAAATCGGAACAATAGCAGAACCTACAAGAAGCAGAAAGCACCCAAAAGAACGGATTCACAGAAAGCTTCTTCAAAAATACGGTCACGGAAGTTGTATAACGTTTTCCTCTAAAAGCCAAACCGGTATATTTTTGTTTGTGCCTGATGATGTGCGATACATCCAAACCGAAAAGTTTGGGATAAAGGTTTAGGTGTGGCAAGCATTGTTGGAAGAGTTCTTCATATTTTACAACATGCGCAATCAGCGGTGAAAATACTGAAAAACGGCTTCGACCCATCTATCAAAATCATACGGATCCTCCATCGTTTTGGTCGTATCTGGCATCTGCACACTACGCTTCTGCTACGTTGGAGATGCTCAGGTAGGAAAAGTCGATTTTGTCGAAAAACGCCAAAGTTCCCCAAATTGCCCTGTACTGCGTTTTATCGAAAAATACTGGGCAATAATGAAGCGGCATCTTAAGAAAGACGAACGAGAAGCAAGAGGGGTCATGTCCTTGGGTACGTAAGTGGCCCCGTTGGCTTCGCGTAAACCACTCCAGGACAACATTTGATTAGTGGCACGAAGCATGATCCAGCCAGAAGATCCTAGGGCCCTCTTGTTGCTTCAACATAGGAAGCAGACGCTACTGTAGACACTCCTTGAGGTAGATCTCCTCCGTTTTCCATACGAGCAGATCGCTTGTCAAATCATGTATTTCTTAGCAAACTTTGATAGTTTCTGTTTCCTTACTTACTCCGGAACATCAAAGCAGTGCTGGGCGGTGAAGAAAAGTAAACTCGGAAGTCCGCCTTGACGTAAGTCTCATCATCCATGATGAGACAATGAGGCTTCGTCAGCATCTGGGTTGAACACCGGGTTTCCGGGCCCGTGACTTTCCCACCGTATTTTGCCGTTCGTCACGATTTGAAATCTTCTGCACTGTGTACGTATGCAGTCCCTCCCGGTCCTTGGCTCTCTGAACGAAATACTTGGACAGGTTCAACTTTTTGACCACATCCCTGTCTGAAGCATTGGGATTCCGCTTAAACGCTTGTGATCCTGATCATTGATAGAACATCCATTCTGGCCGCATTTCTCTTTCAGAATTTCGTTGTAACGTTTAATAACACGATTCACCGTTTGGCTGCACGATTCCGAGTTGTTTTCCGATGTCCCAATGAGAGAGTTGAGGAGTTATGCAATTGGATGTGGGACACCCTTTATTGATCCTCCAGTTTGACAGTGACCAACATTCTTCCATAAACAGTAAGAATTTCACTTCATCTGTTCCCTCACGAGCGCCGGCAAGTTAATACCGCAAAGTTGGTCAATATGTGCTTTCATGCTAATTTACGATGCCGACCAGCCATCGAGCCTCGACCGCGCACCAAGGCCGACAGAATACCTGAAATAATCTTGAAGTTTCTTCCGGTGGGATATGTTGAATTCTAGCTGCATCAAACTTCATCAACCATCAACGGACGACCAAGTCGTGTCGAAGCGGATTCTGGAACCCCGAGAGGAGGAATTTATTCACACACAAAAGTCGGTGAAAAGTTTTCCTCGCCCATCATGCCATCATCGGGGGATGGTCTGGGATGGTGGAACGCAAAAAAAAAAAAAATAACTCCTGAAACAAAAGCCACCTCCTTGAGCTCCATCCTTTTCGGGGAACTTCACAGTGATCAAACCCCGGCGAACGGCAAAAAGGCTATGCATAAATTAATAAGCATTGCGAAGGGAACTTCTCGTTGTGGAGTCTTTCCTCGGTGGAGGGGTTTTTGGAACCGTGTGCTTCACAGTTTTGACTTTTGCGGGAAAATGCGGCTCCAAACTCCAATGGGGTGGGAAATGGAAACGGTTCATCAAGTGCAAGAAAAGGGCATCATCTCTGCAGCAGTTGATTTCCCACGAATCAATCGGTCGACTTCCATCGAGGTTTCCAAATTGTTCTGAACTCGACACGTTTCGAGTACAGCAGTCGGAAGCATAATGAACGTTTCCTTGTTTTGTATCTTCTCGGAATATCATCGCACCAGCAACCACCAACAGCCTGAAAGTGCATGCGGGGTTGGAAGGCGCTTCAAGTTCTCCCCATGTCGTCGTCGTCGTCGTCGTCGTCGTCATCGTTGGCTTCGCTTTACTCACATTCTGGGAAAAGGTGGAAAATTTTGTTTCATGTTTCGTCGGGGTCGGTCAGTGGTGGGCACGACGGACAAGGGTGTTGGAAACTTTTCCAGTTCTCCAACTTTGACTGTACAGCGGAGAGTGGGTTGGGTGGGTGGTTGTTTCATCGCTTTCAGATTCAGGTGTGGAAATTAGATGGAGGTCGTTCGTAAGGGTCGGTCGGAATGCGTGAGCCGGGTCGGGAGGGGCAACAACCGCAACGATTTCAAGCTTGTGCTGGTAAAATCTCTGTTCCGGCAGTCAGTCGAACTAACTGACTGAGGTTACAAACTTCTGAAGGAAGGGGGGTGGGGGTTGAAGCGATGTATATTTGGATGATAATATTTACTTGTCGAAACATGCCCGGCAAGGTTAAAGGGGCTCAGGACTTGGAAACCGATGGAATTTGCAACATATTAACTGTTATGCCGGCAAATACATCCGGCTTGATCTGCACAACATATCGGTGGAGCGAATATTTGCATATCCCAACAAGAGGAGAGAGATACAGAGAGAGACAGACAAGAAGCGAAAACTTTTCCTATTTAGAATGGAACTATTTGTCTAGCTTAGTTTTGTTTTCGAGTTCAGAGGTTGATTATTACGTTACAGTTACCAGTGCTGCATAGTAGGGAATTGTTTCGGAAGTTGATGATAACACAACGTTAGGCATTTAAATTTCCTATTTATTAATTTTTATGGCAGCGAAATTAAACTGGCTTTGTTGTTTTCTGTAGTTATCTAGTGCGTGGTTGGACGCAGAATGAAGGAAGCTGCCTGTCCGAGATATCAAAATAAGGATATTGTTGGATACTAACATATTAGTCGACAGCAAACTATGGATTTTTAGGGCAACCACTGCGGCTACCATGAATGGATCATAGCAACAGTCGATAGTGATAGATATGAAAGAGCGGTAACGAACAGTGACTTCATCGATCCTCATAGCAACCGTCAACAAGCTACAAGTTCGGAAGTGTTTTTTCGCTCTAGGTAATTTTTCAGTTATACCATTAGAGCGTTTCCAGCCGCAATGACCTACCGACCAACTTCGAGTGTCTCCGATTTAATTGAACATTTTTACACACGTTTTACCCACGAAAGTAAGATTTTTCCACTGATGCAACAAATTTTATATCAAGAGTCAGTTTTAAAAAGGGCGTAAGCATTTTGAGTAGCACTTCAATTAACAATTTGTAGCTCGAAAACCTTTGGTTGTACACAAAACTGTCGAGAAACAAGTTGTGGCCCTATATGCAAAGCAGGGATGCCAGATATTTTTTTTGAAATGTCTGCGATAAAAATTTGAAATGTCTGGGAATGTCTAAAAAAGTCTGTAAATTTTTTTTTCGAAGATTAGACTTCATTTATGACAGATTTATGTCATTTTCGTTCTTTCAAATTTTGTACTTCAAAATCAAAATTGCATTTGCATTTGATAAATTCAACAGATGTTTGTTTCTTTATCAAAAATATCCTTCAAATTACAATGAATAACAGAGTCAATTTTCCGTTCCATAAATTAAAAAGTTCAATCCAAATTTTTTTTTTTTTCATTGATAAAAGAAACCCTACAATGAAACTTATTGTTTTGAAATAAAATGTTTGGGTAAGATGGTTTTTTTTTGTAGTTATAGTCGAGAGTCATGTTGCGCATCTTCCATTTAGCTTTCGGTATTAAAAAGTGTATTTATATTTTTGTTTAAATATTTTTGTTAAATCGTATACGTGTATTTAATGGAGTATTGAGTGTTATTTTGCTCGATAATCCACACTGGACTTATCTTTGTCTTATTAGTGAGTTAAGTCGATATGTTGATCGTATTTGGTGGTATGTATTTTTTAAAGCTTGCATTTATGGTTTAGTTGATAGATAGAGTTGATTGCTTCTCGGTTGAAATACTCAGTAACCCCTTTTCTACGGTAAATTTCTCAAATATGATTTGTATTGTTGTGAAACTTGATTTTCATTGCGACTTAATGGCAATGAACCAGTATTGCCCACGGTTTGACAGTAATTTTCACACCGTAGGTAGAAATTTCATGTTACCATCAGAAGGGGGTCATAGGCTGCTTTTCTCCGGGTCCATAGTGTCTTCAAGTGGCCCACCGCTTTTGTTTCTTCAAGGATTACTTCAACAAATCTTTTTACCGAATATACTATACGGTTCAGATTCTCGTAAGTTTTAAATTCAAACTTTTTTTTTAATCAGTTCATTTATTTGCTGGGCTCACGCATGTGTAACACATTGCGGAGCCGATATCAATATTGTAATAAACAATGTTTTATTTTTCGATTTTAGTAAAGTGGTGTACCAATTACTCGTGGCTAGCTCGAGGTTAATGGGTCACATTATCGTTTGGAAGGGGCTTGGCAGATAACTTATTTCAGGTATTATTTGCTGCTCATGGTTGCGACATGTACCAAATCCTCGGTCCCCGTAGTTCCTTTCAGGAACTAAGTCGCAGATGAGTGACCACAGTTTGCTAGGCAGGTACAAGTAGCACGGAAACAAAAGGGATAATTTAACTGGGACAAAATGGCAGGGAATTTAATAGAGTGGAAGGAAGGGGGGTGATGATGTTACACTCTTAGATCAGACAAATAATTAAATTCTAACTTCAGAGAATACCTTTATTTGAAATTAAGAAAATATTTCAAAAGTCTGTAAAAGTCTGCAACATAAATAAAATGTCTGCTAAACTTCTGCATCGTTAAAAAAGTCTGCAACCAAAATGAAAACTCTGCAAATTTACAGACATGTCTGTAAATATGGCATCCTTGATGCGAAGGTTGTGAAAAAAATATACACTGAAAAAATCATTATTTTTCTCAGAAATAAAATCGAAAATTAACATTATAATTTAAATACCTCAAAAAAAAAAAACGAATTATTGATTTTTTTTGACTGTAAAAACTTGAAGCTATTACGCAAATTTAAGCGAAGACTCCAGGGTGGAGAATTGAATGAACGGTTCAAATAAAACAGATTATAAACTATGGAGGATGCATAGCGCTACAGTTCGGCTTGTTATCACACGCGAACATGCCGGGCACATAACTGTCACGTGTACACAACATAAAAACCAGGAAAAGATATTTTTCCAACCATAAGTTAAAAAAAATTGATTTTCTGGAAACTTTTTTCCCTGACATTTCTCCATCCGGAAAATTTCGCTACAATTTGCGTAACAACTTCAAGTTTTCACACTCAAAAACAAAAATGTTATATATGTATATATATATATTATATATATATATATATATATATATATATATATATATATATACATATATATATATATATATATATATATATATATATATATATATATATATATATATATATATATATATATATATATATATATATATATATATATATATATATTATATTATATATTATATATATTAAATTTTCATGATAATTGTTGATATTTTTTCCGACATTTTTTTTTCTTTGTATATATTTTTTACAACCTTCACACATAGGGTCACAACTTGTTCTTCGCCAATTTTTCTGACTCTTGAATCACAAAAATCTATGTTAGCGCGCAAAATGCCCAGTCTCCTAAGCCAAACGCGTAAGCAAAGTTTCATTCAAATAAAAAAATATCGAAAATAGTTTTCCACATTTCCAGGTCATTTCGCAGCAATGAACTCCCGCGACGTCGGTGATTTCGGCGGCTCCGTCGAAAATTTAAACGTTGCTGTTCCTACAACAAAAGAGAAGCTACTACCGGTGGTGGTGAAAAATATTCCTCTCGGCAACCTCAGGGTCAATTTTCAAGCGGCCGGCTTTGCAGCTGAGTTCAAACTGTCTCTTATAGGAACGAAGGTGATGCTCCGGTCATAAATGGACTATGACCAGGTGATGAAGCATCTGAAGGATTCCCATTCGGAATTCTTCACACATGACATCCCCAGGGAGAAGCCTATCAAGGCCGTCATCAGAGGCCTGCTAAACCTCGATTCGGTACAAATCACATAGGAAATCAACGACCGGTACAAACTTGCCGGAATCGTCGTCTACCGGATGATTCGGCGGAACGAAAACGTGAGCCATCACTCGGATTGCCTGTACCTGGTGCATTTCCAAAAGGGAACGGTGGCGCCCAACACGCTGAAACCGATCCTCTCCCTCTGTTCCATCA
Source organism: Aedes japonicus (assembly GCA_034211315.2). NCBI lineage: Eukaryota > Metazoa > Arthropoda > Insecta > Diptera > Culicidae > Aedes > Aedes japonicus. The sequence continues at coordinate 51,726 of JASCZW010000498.1, forward strand.
TCGTCACCTGGGTGCCTTACCATGGTGGACACTGTGATGTGACGCAGTTCCAGCAGTGCCTGAACTTTGGTCACGGTACCCGGAACTGCAACATAAATGCCATTAACACCCAAAATTACACCACATCCAACTGTACCATCAAAGGAGTTGTGGCGTACAAGTGCGTGCTAACTGTGGTGGTGCCCACCAGAGATCCCATTTTCAATGCCAGAAACGCGAAGCCTTCAAGCAAATCCGAAAGCAAGCCTCGACCACCAACCAACCGGGACGGACCGAAGACGGAAAGGGCTCCGGCCTGCACAGCGGGAAACCTTCCGCTAATTCGTGGTAGTCGCCAACAAACCCGTGAGGACAAGGTACTTCCCTCAAGCAAATCCCGGCCCTTCTGGTGGACAGCTATCTTCTGGAGTCACCCAGCAACCTACAACAATCCCGAACTGTTCTCTGCGGATGAACTGATGGAGATTTTCGCCGATATGACCGGTGCGCTTTGCCAGTTCTGCAGCAAGCCCGAGCAGGTCCAAGTGCTCGGTAAATTCATCATCCAGTATGGCGTCTAAAGCAATAACCATCGTCACCTGGAACGCTGGCTCTATCCGAGCAAAAAGCTTCGAGCTTACTGATTTCGTCTAGACCCATCTAAAGCAAGGTGACAGCTTCTGGTTGCCTGATCACAACATCTTCCGGCTTGATCACACCAATTCCAGTTTGGTTTAGCGATTATCGTGTAGAAAAGATTAAAGTCCAACATTCTACCCCACATCCGCACTTCCATCGTCGAGACCCTTAGTGTGGAGGTGGAATCGTCATCCAGACGCTGCCGGCTGATCGCTGTCTACTGTCCTAGGCAGTGAACTGCCAGCAACGGGATGGCAACAAAATTTATCAACGATCCCATCACCATCACGTGGTCATCTTCCCGCTTCGTAGTCGGAGGCGATTTGAATGCCCGTCATGCAGATTTGAGGAACTATTAAAACCAAAACGGAAGGCTGCTGTTCGACCACGCCCAGCATGGACTGTATACGATCCGCTACCCGGGCGAACCGACGTTCATTTCACCGGCTGGAAATCTCTCTACCCTGGACTTCTTCCGCTCAACAAGCTCAGCTCAGATCATCAACCGGCCGACTGGTGGACCGAAACAGCGATGAAAATCCGCCGCTGGACACCGTTGAAGATATTGATGGCGCACTGGGTAAACTCCGACGAGCTATAACCGTGGCTGCCATTGATTCCCACGCCCAACTTTTGATTCGGTTAAGAAATGTTCGTAGACGCCAGTTTAAGCGAACAGGGGATCTGAATAGGAAACGTGAAATGGCCGATCCAAATAGGGAGATCGCTTCCAGAATGGCAAAACCTCGGAACGAAAGTTTCAAGAAGATCATCCAAAACTTGGATGACCGGTCTAGACCATTTTGGAAGGTAGCCAAAGTCCTGAAGCCGCATTCCAAACCTGTTCCGCCTCTCAAGGTTTTCGAAGCGCTTCTCATATCCCCGCTCGAGAAAGCAAATACGATCGGTGATCACGTTGCTACATCGCATTTGTTGGGCTCGAGAATCCAAAGTCCGCTCGAAGATCAGGTAGCGCAATGTGTCCTCAATCACAATGCCTCCCCTTGTGTCGTGCCTGCGGAGGACAGAATAACCGTAGAACAGATTTACTACTACTGAAAGACACAAAGATCGTGAAGTTGACGGGATGGGTTTGACGGGATTTGCAACTTGATGCTTGGAACTACACTACTTTCCAAGCATCTGGAAAGTAGCCAAAGTCATACCAATTCGCAAACCCGGGGAGGATCCAACATCTCCTTCAAGCAACAGACCAATAAGACTTCTTTCAGCGCTGAGTAAACTGTTCGAGAAGTTAATCCTCAATCGTATGCTGCAGTTTGTCGTTGAGCAAAATATCCTCTTACCGGTACAGTTTGGGTTCAGGAAAGGGCATTCTACTACTCATCAGCTAGTTCGGGTGATGTTAGCTACGGTTTATCGAATCCAATGGAGTTGAGGTCAAATCTGCCCTATCACCATCATCGCGGCCTATTGTCCAAAGCAAGTCAGCAGCGCCAACGGTACAAGAACGCTTGTTATGAAACGACATTCGCAAACTAGCTCAGGGCAGGGGCAGTTTATCATCGTGGAAACACGAAATGGCATCATTCTACAAGAGGACCTGGAAGAGGGCCATTACATTATCCTGGGCCCGGATACTCCCACCCGGTGGAGCTGATCCGGGGTTCACTCAACAATCGACAGCTTCCTCGCCAACATGAGGCAGGTCGTGTACCAGGAGCTCGGCTCGGACCACTATCCAGTTTTGGCCGAAGTTGGGTCCTCGGTCAAGAGGCATTGATCAGACGGAACTACCATCGCGCCAGATGGGAGAGGTTCAGAAAACACGTTGACGACAACATCGATTTCGACATGCACCTTGATTCGGTTGATGACATCGAACGGCAGCTGCAGAGCATCGAGCAAGCGATCTCCCAGGCCCAGGTCCCAGTGGTAGATCAGGTGAGCAACTCTGTACCCATTGATAGACCCACTAATGAACTAACTCAAATCCGGCAACGCCACCAAGAAAAGTCATTGCAATCTGGATAGACAATAATTATTCAGACTTCAATAGTGGACTTCAGAAGTAACGATTTTTCCGACAAGATCCGCTCTCTCCAAGATTGTGCAAACCCGTTTTGGAAGTTGACGAAACATTTGAAAAACTAAACCAAGGCCCATTCCACCGTTGATTTCACTAGACAACAATGGCTCCAAGGATCGCTTGAGCTGCTGAGATAGGTCAACACTTCGTCAGCTCCCTCAATATTGGACAAAACATCGTCAGTTCGCAGGAATCTGCCATTAGCGAGCTTGTAAACAACATCCATCTAAGTCCCAACGACTTCTCCGAAGAGTTGGAGTTCTCAGCTGACTAATTCTTGACCTATATCAAAGCGTCTAAGAACATGTAGGACCCAGGATTCGATAACATCATGAACTTGGAGCTCAAGCAATCTAGCCCCCGGTTCTAGGTTCATCTGGGGTTGATTTTCGACCAATGTCTGCGCCTTACCTAGCTTCCCTAGTGGTGGAAGTCAGCCTAAATTATTCCCATCCAGAAACCTGGGAAAAATCCTTCTTCTTCCAAGAGCAAAAGACCAATCAGCCTTCTCTCGGGATTATGCAAGCTGTTTGAGAAAGCGATCTACCTTCGGCTTCTTTCGTCTGCTGACGAGCTCAACAGCTTGCTCGACGAACAATTTGGCGTCCGACGTGGTCGTTCACTAGTCCACCAACATCCTCAGGCGGAAGAAGTCTGATTCAAAATCATTTGCCGTGGCACTTCTTGACATCGAGAAGGCCTTTGATAACGTGTTGCACGATGAGATCTGGTGATGATAAGCTAAAATTATCTGATGACAAATCATTCCCATTATTCGCTACAAGTGCATTTCGATCGAACAGGACATTTCAGCCGGTGTTTTGCAAGAAGCACTGGTCACTTCTGTTCAACCTTTTCACTTCGGACATACCCCCGCTCCCTGAAAAGAGATCCACTGTCGTTGTTTGCCGATGATGCCGCAGTCGTCCACAATGGTAAGATAACAAGATCGCGAAACTGCAACGAAGCCTGAATGTCCTGTCAGAATACTTCACTGAATGGAAGATCTGTATCAACGCAGCAAAGACGCAGGTCATCCTATTCCATCACTCGAATTTTCCAATACTTGTTCCACCTGAGGATTTTGAAATAAGCCTGAACAATACCACGATGGAATGCACCAATTCAGCTGTCTACCTTGGCGTTTTCCTAGACAGCAAACTGATGTCAGGGAGCAGGTTGACTACACTGTCACAAAGTGTTACGTTCTGTTGAAGCTACTGTACCCATTGATCAACAGAAGGTCTACATTATCCCTGTCTACAAGCAAATCATACTCCCGGTCATCGACTACGGCATGCCAGTCTGGCAGAGTTGCGTTAAAACACATCATCGCGTTCAGAATAAGTTCCTCAGGATGATCCTTAGCACCCCTCCGAGGACGAGAACAACTGAGGTCCACCGTCTGGCCGAGATAAAGTTACTCGAAGAGCAGTTCAGTGAGTCTATCAATCGATATAGAGCTCGCTGCCTGACATCGAATCACCAGATTAACCGGAATCTGGTTCCCCACCCTTAACGTTTGCATTGAAAAAAAAATGGACAAAAATTGCCGATTTTTCATGGGTTAACCTTCACCCGCACTGAAGAAACTACCCATGCAGCATCAATAATAGTAACCCATGAGTCAGCAGACAAAATATGACAGCTCTATCAGTCGAACTCTAAACGTGATGGCAAAAGAGTGAAGCAACTCAGTTCAGAAGTGTGCACGTTCAAGGAACGGCACCTCGCCGCTTCGAAAACGGACATCGTCGGCCGGCCGACGACCCCGAGGACAAGAAGCTCCAAAGGATGCTGAAGAGTAAGACCGAGGGAAAAGTGGCTACATCGCTCTGTGCGCTTGGCCGGGAGGTCGGTTCAACCGGCCAAACAGTGAAAAAATTACCTGGCGAACATGAACATATATGTCGGGAAGCGGAAGTCTCGTCCACTGGTTTCGGAGCTGCAGGCAATGACGCAGCGGTAGCGGCTGAATGAGATGGTCAACTCGATTTTCCCGGCGAATCGCGACGTGGCGGTGGTGATGGACGATGAGACCTATCTCACTCTGGATGGCAACGACTGACAGGGCACTTCGTATTATACTTCCCCCACGAAGGAAGTGAGCTCCGAGGTGACGTTCATTTCACACACCAAATTCCCCAAGAAGGTGCTGCTGTGGCTGACAATCAGCGAGAAGGGGATGTCAAAGCCGCTCTTCTTTCGCTCCGGACTGGCCGTGAACGGGGAAATTTATAATACGAAATGCCTGCCGGAAGTTGCGTCGTTCATCAAGAAATACCATAAGGGTGAAGACGCGGTGTTCTGCCCGGGTCTGGCATCGGCCCACTACTCCAAGCGATCGTTGGAGGAGATGGAGCGGCAGAATATCGATGTGGTACCCAAGTAGGCGAACTCGCCCAACGTCCCTAGCTGCGTCCCATCGAGAACTTCTGGGCCAACCTGAAGCGTAAGATCTACTCAAGAATATTGTCGCGAAAACTGAGGAAGAATTAATAAATAAAATGATAGAAAGAACTCAAAAACATGCCTACGCGTTGTGTTTCGCCACTCCTGTGATGTTCCGGATACTGCTGGATGCGCCCGCTCGCAAAGGGCGTAGAATTTTTCGTAAAGTGGCTTAAATAGTTGCCTTCCATGGGAAATTTATCAAAGCAGTTATCTGCCTTGGCTTTTTTATTATCACCATCCGAAAAAAAGGTCAATTTTTTTTAATGCAAACGTTAGACTGAAATTTCACGATGAAATTTGTGCAAAATGGCTCCTAACACGAAATACTTGGTTGGCTCGCTTTGCAAAGGGGTGCATTTAAACCGGTATCAAGAGGTGCATTTAAAACCGAATATTACTACGATTCAACACTGAAGATAAGCTGAAATGTCGTCTTAGAAAAAAAAGTCACAAATTTTAATCTACTGCATAACATTGGTAAAGGTTGTAAATTCATTAAAAAAGTTGAAATAGTTAAAATGTATACAGAAAACGACAGAAAAATGCGTTCAACAGAGAAAACTCATTAGTAGTAATGAGCGCCCAATTTCGCAGCATCCCTTATCTGCCACAAGCAAGTCTTAAACGAGCTCCGTCGATCCCCGAAGTCAAAACATGCCCCGAAAGCCATTTAAAGTTTCAACAACATCCGAAGATGACGTGCGTCAGATGTTCAGACAAACAGTTTGGCCGAGATTGATGATGAACCTTTAAGATGATTTCCACTCAAACTCGAAGCGAAACGAACAGGAAACCTCGCTATCGCACCCCAATCGAAAAGATGGTGTGCAAAACATTTAAATTCCATCAATCTCCCCGAAAATGGCTCCCAAATGGCAGGCAAACTTTGCCCATTTTCATATCGAAGGGTCTCTGTGCCGAACCGGAGAGGAGTTTATTTTTCATTTAACCATGTGCATCGACCGCTTCGCGTCACACTTCCTGTGTTCGTTCGGATCCCGGTGTGGAAGAAAGGAAGAAGAATCGTCGCTCTTGCCTTTCCTTGGAACACCTACACCTACATACAGAACCGACCCATTTGCTTCGGGTTCGGGTGGAAAATGTGCACAGACTCAGCCCACAAGCCGCCCACACCCAGTCAGTGGCCGTGAAGGTGTAGGTGTTGCCGTGACATAGGAAATGGGGATACTTGCCTCTTGTACCGAGCATTTGTTCATGTTCTTTTTTTCTTTTTTCTTTTTTCAGAAGTAGAAGTAGGAAATGAGCTGGAAGTTGTACAATGTTTAGCATGATGGAGGACGTGGCTATGCTGGTGGTGCTGACCGGACAGTGTACCGTTAATGGTTTGCTGCTTGTTTAGGCATGTGCTAATTCGAATCGAATGGTTTGATGCATTTTTGAACTGCGATGCACACCGGAGGCTAATGTGCTGAGGATTCGAGTTGGGGGATGATATTTAGATTTGATCTCGGTGCAATTCCTGTGTGGATTGCGGTGCGAAACTTGTCCATAAGAAATCGAAATTAGTGTTCGAATGAAGGTTGAACATGAAAATACTCTGACACATTGAAAACGCTCTAGAGAATAACAGTAGGCATTGGTTGTCAGGACAAGTTCATTTGTTTACATCAAGTATTAACGAAAATCTCAGTCTCTTCGCTAGCGAGTCAGCAAAACTTTTGTATTATTTGAAATTAACGAAGTATGATTTTCTGAAATTGTCTGACCATCGCCGGAAGTGGCACACCGGCAAATTAATACCGCGGATTCCGAAGCATATACGAAAGTAGTGCGTATTTTGGATGTGGAACTCGAAGCTGTACGTTTTTTTTTAACAAAATGCGATGGCGTAGTTATGGACGACAAAACGTTGTGCCTGGCAGTTTTCGGTCAAATTTCTGGACAGGTATTTTATACCTCCGTTGACCGAAAGAATTCACGGAAGAATTGGGAAAATTTCCCGAAAAGCTCCTTCCCAAGTTACTCGAAATGTTAAATTGTATGCATTTTTGCCATTCCCGTGAATAAAATCCAGATAGGGATAGGGTGTATGTCCCATATCTCAGCCTAATATGTAGCAGTCGGGAACATTGTCCATAGTTACTCATAAAGTGATTGAGCTACAAAAGACATAATACCAGTTATTTGCTGGCTAAGTTAAGCTTAATAAGACGCTTATTGTTCTAAACACGACACACTAAAGAACTAACTTTGTTAAGACGAACATTTCCGAGGTATATGAATTTAATGTCGGTCTATAAGCACCACATTGGGTCTATTCGTGGATGCAATTTCGTCACAATTGAATTTTCTGCGTTATCTAATGCACATAAAGGGAATGCTAGATTTGGCAGAAAATAATGTAATATATCATCTAAATTTAAGCAAAATAACGCCCGCATCTAGCCTGTTGTTTGAAAGATTGCAAACATTGTTGTATGGCGCATGAAAGATTGCAAACAATTTCTTTGTTTACGCCTTCTTTCTAAATGGGCGCAGTAATCAAGAATATATAATCCTGGCAAATAAAATAAGATCTTGAATATAATTAAAAGCTACAAAAACGTTTCGGAGACTTACAATTTAGTAAAATAATTGAGCAGTCAGATTTTCAACACAATTTCTTACCTTTGTACTACAAATTCGTCGTATTGATCTAACCGCACTAGGGAATATACTCGAGCCAGACTCCAACTTTTCTCATTAATTGCACTATATTTCCGATGCGTAATTGCACAAACCATAAAAATCACACTTCACTTATTACACTAGGCACACTAGAATCTACGAATACGTTATAAAATACTAGAAAACTATGGGATTAATTTTCACAATAATGTAAATACGCTTGCACCTATTCTGAACCGTGTTTACAATCGACGTAATCGCTTGATGTTGCCCTGCTCACATACTATATAGCATACACATCAACGCTAGTGTGCGTGTTCAATCATTCATAGAGCATTCTTTGCCCAACGTTTGGTGAGTCTTGTTGTTAATATTCTCATAGAAGAATAACAAACAAACCCTTTCATTTTGTCTTGGTTATATGCATGCTATCCAACACACGTGAAGTGCTGTCAAATGATCTACTTCATTTTTGGTTGTGTAGTGAAGAGCGTTAACTTGTTTGTATTTTTTTTTATTAAGATCAGTACGATTAACATATGTATACAGATGGGATTAATGTTTTTCGTGATATTATTAATATAGGTACATAGCAGTTTCAACTTTTCCGTATTAAATTGGAAGAAAATTATCAGAATCGAATGCTTTGTGTGTTGCTAAACAATTGACGGTAAGTGGACGAATAAATTGTGAATAACTTGTGTACTCAGTGTTCGTTATTCAGTGCATATTCACCGATTTCGACTGGAGATCTGCTTATTGAGATTGAGATATCCCTATCACGAGCTCGTTAAAATTATTTTTTTTCTGTGTATGTGATGACCGCAATATAGACCAAAGTTGGGAATTTTCTCAAATGTTCTATAAAAACTGTTATTTTATAACGATTGGCAATTTTCTTTTCATCTTGGATGCAACAGAAGGTGTATTGTTTCAATTTTACCAAGCTTAGGTCATTTGAAAATAGTAATGATAATTTGTTCATCTTAACCAGTGAAGTCGTGGCTTAAAGTTAAGGAAATCGAGAGTTTCTCGAAACTGTTTAACTGCAAATGGATGAATAATGTCTCAGTTGCTTTAAAATGATGTGATCATCATGATGTCAATATGACTTTGTCAATTTTAGCTGAATTTATGACATACAGTGTCGGATAAAAGTTAAGCAACTGCATATTATCCTATAGTATTTGTGGTATATTCTTGGAAAAAAGCTACGAATGATTGCTCTTTTTTTATTGGTCAACCAACTTTTTCATTAATAGTTAAGTTTGTGTTAACATAGATGCATTAAATTATATTGATCGGCAACAGTGGTTGAAAACGTTCAACTACCGCTCGACGACAAGCGACAAAAATTAAGCAATTGTTACACATTGTGCAAAAACTGGTAACAATGCAATGTCAAACGAGCCATATTCTCGTATTCTATATTTATGTGTGGTCAACTTTACGTAGTGAGTTATTTTACCCAACCACAATGGATAACGGCAGTGAAAACTAGTTTTCTAACATTGAGTAATTTGTTGGAAGAAAATGTCGCAGCACAACATCAGGGTTCTACCATGGCCATCCAACTCTCCCGATTTGAATCCTGTTGAAAATGTATGGGAGATAGTGAATCGCAGGGTCAGCAGTGGTGTTACCTATAAAAATACAAACGAATTGTTTTCGGAACTTACCAAAGCTTGGAATGCAATTCCGCAAGACACTATCAACAATTAAATTGACTCCATGCCTCGACGCTGTGCAGCCGTTTTAAAGAATCGTGATTACGCCATGAAGTATTGACTACTTTGAATGTTGGTCCTAGTTTTTTCATTGGTTGCTTAACTTTTGTCGTGATAAAAATAGACTTTTAACTGTTATTTCTTAAATCATCGCATAATCCAAACATATTGAAGAATAAAACAATGAGCCTTACACTATACAATCGGTTACACTTTCACTTTTTTTTAAACACTATTTTTTTTTTTTAAACTTTTTTGAGCGTATTAGTAGAACGATTGTGATTGGGAAACTAGGAGAATTTAAAATTTAACACTTCATTTGATCACTTTAAAAAAAATAAAAATTAAACCTTGAAACACTTTTTAAATTTTCTCTAGTAATCGCGAGCAAATTCCTTCTAATTCCACTATGAGCTTATCTTTTGACAGATAGGCCTATTTCGTCTGCTACTTACAGACTTCTTCAGTGTCGAGCACTTTCAAGGTTTATTTTTTATTTTTTTAAAAAGTGATCAAATGAAGTATCGGTTACACTTAAGTTGGAGAAAATATATTATGTATAATAAATAAAAAAAAACAACACAAAACAAAAAGGTTTTTTGGTCACTCCATTATTTCTTAACTTTTGTCCGACACTGTAAATGTTACAAAGACCGAACGAAGGAGCTAGGCTGACATAAAATCCCTTTTGTTTTCGGCTGGGTACATTTCAGTGATGTCCATACCCTCAGTGTGGTAAAGAGAGATTTAAGTTTTTCCACACACACTTGCTACTTCAATGAGAGCTCTTCTCTCTTGTTTATATTCACGCCCGTGTTTGCGTTTGGGTAGCGCATGTGAGTGGAAAAAAATGTTTTTATTCACACAACACTCGATCCCTCTAGAGTGAGAAGAAGAGCTCTCAAATTCACAGAAGCGAATGAATATAAATTCCCTGACGCGTGCGCCCCAGTGAGCTTACTGGCGTGACTCTTCTGCTAATATACAGCAGTGATTGCAAATTCTGCTTTGAAGCTACATTACAAAGGAAGAAAGAAGAATGAATTTCGTTCATTCGTTCAAATAATGAATTTCTTTCATTTTCGTTTTATCAAAAGTTGTTTATTTCAAACATGAAAAGAAAAGATCAAGTTCAAACGAATATGAATTGGCTTAAGATAAACGTTTTATCGAAGATCCCCAGCCGGAACCGATAGAAAAAAAAAATGAGGGAACCTTAAATGGAGGATCTACTCCAATAACTTCATGGCCAAAACGCAGGAGCAGCTAAACGCCAAGGCCACGCATCTTTTCATCGGCCATGGCTCAGGATCCCGCCAATTTCCGATAGGCCGCCCGGCAATGATTTTGAAGCTGCCACCTTGCCACATTGAATGACATAGAATTTCGAACGTTGAGTCTCTAGAAGAACTGTTCAACAAAAAAAATTTCAGACTTAATCATTGCAATTTTCAATTGCAATGATCAATTCTATAAAGAGTGGCCGCTCCTTTCATGGGCATCTAAGTAGACATAAATTTACACGATTTTTTTCTAACAGTGCATATTATCAAAGACCGCCAATAAGAGAGTGTGTAGAGTTTTCTGCTCCACGTGTGATTAAAAACGTACACAAGCTAGCTACACGTGCGAAGAGAAGCCAAGCCTGCTCCTTATTCAGACTAAGAGCACCTTTAAGTTTCTCCAAACTTAATGCTTAAGTCTCAACCGTTTGGAGAAAAAATGGAGCATCACTTAACCTTCTTAGACTCGATGCTCCCAACGACCATGTTTGAATATTTTTTTGTTCTGTAGTTGGTGTCTGGGCATTTCTGTTTAACTTTTCTCTTCGACTATTCATTTCCTTTTTCCTTTGATATCTATCTGAAGGCTACGTGGGTTCCTCGTGTCTAAAAAGGTCTTCAGGTAGATACCAAATCCACCTTTTCTCCAACGGTTGCATGGACGTGGCCAGGTGAGTGATCAAGGAGTGTATTTGTGAAGATTATTGGGTGAAGAAACATATCTGTAACTGGTTTCGGTGCATGGTGGCATGCAAAATCTTCAACGAATTATTCCTTATCGTAGCTCCATTCACGAGGTGTGCAAACGTCAATGCTAGTACTAAAGGAGAATGATTTGAACTTCATTAAACACAATGTAAGTTTAAGTTTTATAACAATTTTCAAGTGTGTCATTTCTACGTTGCCACCCTGTACAATGGTGAAATGCTTTGATGGAAGAATATATAGAATGAGAGGTTTGAAAATCGGTTTACGAGAGTAGTCAACACACAGCCTATTTAGGATTTCCAACTTTATTCATTAGTGTCAGTATATAAAATCACGATCAGATTCAGAATAAGACATAAGATCTTCCTGAACGACAAAAACGTTCTATTACTTTGAATGAAAAATTGAGTACTCGTTTTCTCCAATTTACATCGAATCCGAAGGAACACTACATGACGGATGGGTGAGTTTGGTGAGTTTCCTACGCGCGGTCTCTACAAGCATCATATCTAATAAAGTTCCCAGATGTCAATTGGAATGAAACGCCAACATGAACCACCCCCACGCGCCGCAGATTCGTCGAAGCTGCGAACGAGACCCGGTAATTAATCACCATCCCATCAACAACAGCTCCTCTTCGCCACTTGTCGCTCGAGTTCCACGCCTTCCAATGTTGTAATAGCGAAGGAAGGCGAACGAGAGCAAAGTGATGAAAAAGCACGCTAAATAATAAATCATTTGGCCACTATGAATACTCACCAACTCGCGCACGATCTCCCACGCGAACAGTGAAGGCTTTCTTTCGGGCCACGCTGATAAAGCGCCGGAAAGGTGCCGTGCTAGGGCATCCATTAATTTGTCAGCAGTAAGGAAGGGGAAAAGATAATTCCACGCGATTAGTCATCTTCTCCCTGGAGGGATAGAAAGCCTTCCTATTTAGGTTAGAGGGCGAAGATGTCGTACATCAAGGTCATGGTCAACTACCATGCAGGTCGGTGGACTTCTTTGTTTGATTAGACGTGTTATTGAAGTATTCACAAGTCCCATATTGTCTAGTGGTTAGGATATCCGGCTCTCACCCGGAAGGCCCGGGTTCGATTCCCGGTATGGGAAGCTTTTTTTTTTAATTGAACGGCTTCACAAAAACCAACATACATATCTCAAGAAGAACTGAGTTAATGAAAAACCTGTTTGGCTATCTTATTTATTGGAAAACAGGAAAGAGCTTTGATGGTATATAACATTAATTAATTTTGAACTTTGAAACAAATGGGTACCGCCTTCAAAGAATTTCGAAAGTTGTCTACCACAAGCTAAACTCCCGAACAGCACAATCGAATGAGGTATAGAACACCAATCTGTCCTGTAACTCGTAGACTTTCTGCACACGTTCAACGTGGAATAGGTGTTCCCTCCCTACACACATTGATATAAGTGGGTAACGTGAAAAAGATTAAAACCGAGCAGACAGTCCTCCTGCTGCTTGGAGATGGAAGAACAGAGAACTTGTAGAAATAGGTGAATTGCAAAAGTTTTCCCAGGTCCCACCGCCCGTATCGCCTTCGTCGTCGAGTTGGACTTTTAAGCAGGTTTTACACTACTCCGTGCTATGTCCGGGAAACAGTGTGAAACCCCCCCGTCCCGGACGCTGCACGGTGAAGTGAGAAGCCTGCTATTCGCCATTCCCGCTTTTCACATTCACAAGGAAAGTCAAACAGTCAATATTCGAACGAAGGAGGAGGTGGGATGTTTGCACCCGGATTGAGATCCTTCTGAATACTTAATGTGGCGGCGGTCGCCACATGGGGTGGTGGTGGAATGGGCGCCAGGATGTAGAGTTGGCAGGCAGGCAATGAATTTTATGCAAACTCCTTCGGCTACATTGGCACCAGCAGAGGATGCTCCCAACGACATGGGATGTAAGTATATCGGGTAACCCCTTCTGGCTCAGTTGACTCGGATGTGAGATGAGTTGTTTTATTTTGTTAAGAGCATATTTATTACACAAACAGGCAAACTAACATAGGTAGCAATCTGAGTGCAGACAGGGGGAAAGAAAGGGGCCGATAGCCATTTTTAAATCCGGATGGGTCAGGCAATAGGTTCGGAAAAATATGTGCCAGAGAGAGTAAAGGTCCTCTTTACTGATGGTTTAAGGATGTGTTATATATGGCTGCCGACATTTAGCTAATGGAAGATGAATTGTACAAACAGTTACGGCCTGCAGTAATGCGAATTTGTCTGCTTCATTCTGATTCAGAGTCTGTTTCCATCATTTTCCATCCGAGGGAATGACTTTCGTCCAGGTTCAGTGTTCATTAATTGAATTTATTTTGCAAATTGCCCCTGTTAGAAACGTAACAAATCGTCGTTTGCATTTTATACTCAAAAACGTCGATGTTTTGGAAGATATGATTCCATAACAATTCTATAAAATTCTGCCTGGAGCTCAATTGATTCGACTTCTTGTCAAATATTCATATCGCTTAAAACTGAAATTCACCAATAGGATCCACCGTAAGCGATCGATGTGAATCGCATTGATTTTTTCTCTTCTGCACACGGAAAAGATAATTCACTCGTTTAGCGAAAATGGGGAATATTTCTAAAGAAAGCGTTGAGTAAACAATTCTTTCCGTGCACGCTTTAAGATGCTCATAAAGAACACAGTAGCTAAGAGCAACCATACCGGTCACTGCTAAAAGCGCTACAAAAATAGCAGTGAGGCTCTCGAGAAGCATCGGGTGCTCAAATATAGTAGCGCGGGAGACGGTTGCTAATTGGTGAAAAGCGTTTGTCACTGGTTTGTTATTGTTTGTTATTATTTAAAAAAAATACACTTGAATAAATGTATTGCCATCCACCTTGACCAGACATTTTATGTGATTTAATGTGAAGATTTTATCTATATTATAACATATTCTGGTGACTGAAATTTGACAATTGAATACATTTTTGTGAGGTTCAATGTGAATTCTTGAATACAGTTAATATTAATAAACTATAACAACATTATTTTTATTGAATTTCGAGAGTTCGACTTATACTAATATGGTGTTCATATATATGTTTCTAATAATATGATATCTGATCCTAGTATAAAACCAAAAAAATACAAACTATAAAGTTTAAAAAAATAATACAAAAACAAACTGATTCAACAACTTTTCCCAAAATGTAAAGATTTCACTAAATAAATGTATAATTTTCGTACTAAATTTAGAATTTTATACAAATAAAGTAAACATTATTTGCATTATTTGTTTAGCTGCAATAGAAAGTATACTTTCTACCCATCTATATTAGGGTGCCAGCCAGCCAAGGGGTTTTCGATTCTTTTTTTTTCATCCGAAATCGATTTTTTTTAAGCCAAATGTCTTAAAAATGCATGAAACGTCAAGAATTACACCAGTTCAAAAAATTTTTTTTTGAAAAAAAATCGACTTTCTGGGACTTACCCAATTTTTGAGATGGGGGAGTGAATTCAATTTTACTTGAATGATTTGAAAATATCACATATAAAATGATAACAATGATCTACGATGTCACAGGAGATGTGAAAATACTATTGTCTTCACTATTCACTTATTTTTATTTTTATTAAGCATTTTTCTATGAAAACACGTGGTAATTGTCATATACTGAACAGAGATAGCCATGATTTCTGTGTGTTTTGATTCTATTTGAGCTCCTGATGTATGTTTTAATTGAAAACTGTATGTTACAGAAAGTAGCTTTAAAAAAGATAGAAAAATATCATCTCTCCCAAATTCTCCTTAAGCGTACTCTAAGGTGTGTTGAATCAAGTCATGGTATGCCATATTCTTTTCAGGTGCTCCATTTCATGTTGTAAGGCCTATAGTATGGCGTAAATTCAACTGAAAGTTTACTATAAAATGAAAACAAGAAGAAATACAACTATGGTGTATTCAGTAAAATTGTAGCAAATGTCTAAACGAACAACTTTGTAGAATATAGCAAGCTGGTAAAAGTTAAAAATGAATGACTTTTAGTCGAAAAACGATTATTTACTAAAATTCGGAATTATCGCAGTAGGCTTTGAAGCTAGACAAAAAATATGTTCTACACAGTTTTTTGTAATAACAAATGCTACAACTTTGCTGAACGTATCATCTCACAATATTGGCTCATAAAAAAGTTAGAGTATCCGCCACTCTTGCGTTTAATGCAAGAAAAAAAGATATTTCATACAAATTGTAGTACAATTAGTTTGCAACAAGTTCTCAGAAGTAACCAAAGCTCTAATACCACAAATTTCCATTGAAAACCTCATGTCCGCCTAAAGTAGCTTACTGGACCACTGTGCAATGGGCGAGGAGAAGAGCCCGCCCTCTATTCACAAACTGTTAGCAATGGGGAGTTGGCATTTCCACTCTCCCCATCCAGAGTGCTTCAATCGGGTGCCCTGATGGTCCCTCCCATTCCCATGAAATATTTATATAATATTGTATATATTTATGTAAATGAAAAATACTACAACCATTCATATCTATTATATATGATCTTCATTCGTCGATTGATCCTGAAATGCAAGAAATGTTGTAAATTGTTGCACGTTTTCGTTCATTTGGCACCAACAAAAATCGATATCGGATGAAAAAAGAAAAAGAATCGAAAACCCCTACCTTGGAAAATTTTTCATGGGTCAAAAATGACAAACTTTGACCGCTTTAGGGGTCCACTTAACGAAGTCCGATTGAGCTCAAATTTTGCATGCGGACTTCTTTTGAGGAGACAAAAATTTTGAGCACTACTTTTTTTTTTTTTAATTCGATTGCCAATTTTTTCCATACATTGGATTGGCACCCTAATTTATATATAATAAAATGAATTACTGTCTGTCTGTCTGTCTGTCTGTCTGAGCCTTATGGACTCGGAGACTACTAACCGATCAGTGTGAAATTTTGTATTCAGGAATTTTGGGACCGGGAAGGTTCTTATGATGGTTTAAGACCCACCCCCTCCTCTGAAAAAGGGGGCTCCCATACAAATGAAACACAAACTTCAGCAGACCTCGAGAACTAATCAAGCAAATGGAAGCAAATTTGGCAGGTGGAGGTTTATGTCGGCATGAAATGTTTCAAAGATGACGTGAGACCTATCTTGAAACACAAATTTCTGCATAACTCGAGAAGTAATTAAACAAATTGAACCAAATTTAACATGTGGAGGTTCTTGAAGGAAAGAAATGTTTTTATGGTGGTTGAGACCACTCCG
The DNA here is from genome assembly GCA_034211315.2 of Aedes japonicus. NCBI lineage: Eukaryota > Metazoa > Arthropoda > Insecta > Diptera > Culicidae > Aedes > Aedes japonicus. The sequence goes on from JASCZW010000498.1 coordinate 68,432, forward strand.
CCCTCTGAATGAGAGGGGTCCCAAACAAATGAAACACAAATTTCTGCAAAACTCGAGAACTATTCGATAAAATAAAACCACATTTGGCATGTAGGGGTTTTGGATGCAGGATCTCTATGCATTAAAAATGAATTCTTGTCTGTCTGTCTGACCCATATAGACTCCGAAACTGCTGAGCCGATTGGCGTGAAAATTTGTTTGCCGGGGTTTTTGGGGCTGGAGAAGCGTTTATGATTGTTTGATAGCCCTTCCCTCTCTGGAAGGGGTGGAAGGAGGTCTCATAAACATGAAACACAATTTTCTGCATAACTCAAGAACTAATCATGCAAATTGAACAACATTTGGCATGCGGCATGATTGCATGGAGGTTTGAGACCCTTCCCCTCTTGGGTAGCACAAATTTTAACCAAACATTAGAACCATCCAGGTTACTAAAACACAAAATGTGCATTTCTCGGTAAGGAGCATGTTCTGATAGAAGTTTGAACCCCTGCTTAGTCTAGAATTAAAAACTCATTCCGAAAAACAACCATAAACGTGCCAGTTCTATTAAATTTCCATTCATTCAGTTGCAAGCATAGCAGCGCTCGAACCGCATTCAGCAAGTACTATATATTTTGACCTTAACGAAATTTCATTTTTAATCAATGTTTATCATTGCAAATAAATTGGAAAAATTAGTAATTTTTAAATAAATCAATTAACACAAATATCAATATAATATATAGTAATATTTAAAATATAAACCAATATAAACAAATGTTAATAGAATTACTATGAATGAACAAGTCTAGCACTCAAATCAGAAGAAGTCTGTAAGTCGCAGACAGAATAGGCCTATCTTTCAAAGGCTTAGTTTTGCTATTGGAATTTAAAGAAATTTGTCATAGTTTGAAGAAGTGTTTCAGTTTGTTTAAATGTAGGACTACGTTTCTCTTTTCTATACCGGGAGCCATTCTAAAATTTGAAAAGTGAGAGCGTTACGCTTAAGTGTAAGGTCTTTGAACGCTTATTACTCTCGTTTGACTCAACAGAATGACTTCATTCATACACCATTTGATCAGAAAATCTTACTTAAAATGTTTGCATTAAAATTTCAATTATGTACAATTAGTATAAGTAGTTCAATTTTTTACTTAAAGTGAACTTCTTTTGCACCCTAAAAGAACCTGCATATGAACAGGTTGGAAATATGATTTTCCCTTTTCAGGTCCTCAAAAACGGACTTGTCTTCTTTTTTATTAAATTTAGTTTCAACCATATTTAAAAAAGAACAAAGAAAAAAAGTGAGGTTTACCTGTAGCAGACGAGCTCATTGTTATGACCATAAGATCCTTCGAAAAATAGGACTTTAAAGTCCTATTTTCGTTCACCGACATGTTTTTCGCTTTTCTTCACACTTCTATTTAATTTTAATAATGCCGACAATGTTTCCGTAATGTTTTTAAGCTTTTCACTGCTCATCACAATATCTCGTTGTGGATTTTGAATTTCTGGATGCACTATGCACTGCACTTCACTAAAACCGAAACCAAAAGAACCTCCACGCCTCTTACCTATCGGAAACAAAAAACCACGCCCCACGCTAAGTCGAAATAACAGAAAAACGGCAGAAAGAGAGGATCGAGTAAACAAATGAAACAATATTGGACAATGCCGGAAGGATTCTTTAATTGTTTTTTGTTTTTGAACCTGTTATTAACCTCAATCCGACATAAGTTGCAAATAAAGACAAATACACCGACGTTTTGCAAACAACAGGTCGACCCAATATTGATACCCGATTCAGGTTAAGAACTGAATCAAAAACGATTTCGCTATTTTGACAGTTACTTGTCAATTTTTATGAAGCGCGATAATGAGAGAGATTACACATTTTACCGTGCACTATACCTATTCTTCATTCGTCCCACTTTTTTGTCAACTTTCAAATTTATTCCATGCCTCATCGCCCAAAGATTCTTATTGAAACACGATCCAAAAATACCACAAAAAAAATTCTGTTTAAAAAATCTGTATTATTTCTAAAAATCTATAATCTTTATGTACAGAATTCTGTATTCAAAAACTGCAAAAAATCTGTATAATTACAGATAAATCTGTATAATTACAGATAAATCTGTATATGTGGCATCCCTACCTCGAATAGTCCGGCATGACCATAAACAGGTAAATAATGGTGATCGCTTTTTCTGCCTGTGTAGGTAATAGTTTCACTAGAATGCGTTTTTTTTCTGAGCAGCGGGTGTCCTCTTTTCTGTGGATATCCTGCAAAAGAGATAAGACAAGTTGAGCCGCCCCTCCGATTGGTGGGGCATTAGTAACTGATATTGATTCTATTGATTCCTAAGCTTATTAATTTGGTACCAACCGGGGGAGACTTCGTCGTATATCCAATGCTTTCCTTATCTCCAATCCGTTCCACTACTCGCAATATTTTGTGATATAGTGGACGGAATATTACAATTTAAGATAATTCTAAGCAGTCGGTTTACCAAAATTTGGCAGATCGACAGGTAATCGGTACTTCATAGGAAGATGCTAGGAAGCGGACCGGAAGTGTTATTGAGCAAACTCTCCCGTATGACGAATATTTGCACCTCAAAACAAACACAGCACCAAATGCCAAGCCATCTTCCTGCGAACTACTCCCGGAGGACATATACACACACTTTTTCTCCAACGTTTAAAAATCTTCTGCTTAGCATTCTACTATGCGCATCGATGCCAATTCTAGCGCACCTGACATCTACCGACGATCCGAATTTTTCATTTTCCCGAGGGTGGAACAATTTGACTATTCACCTAGAACTCGGGCACGTCAAAACAACTAAAAAACGAAAAATCAGAAGTAAATTTAAAATTTTCACGGGAAACAAAATATTTGCTTTCATCATCGAACAAGGCACACTTCGATCATCAAGCGCTACAAATACGAAAATTCAGGGGCCGTATTTTGGATCTCGAAACGAACGACTTTTTGTACGAAATACGAGTGCTAGTTTTTCGTTTCGACCACCTTTGCCATTATCGAATTCGATTCGAGTGAAACATGTAGAGAAGTACTAGATCTTCGAGTCAAAATTGGCATTGCGTAACATTAAGTTCGAGTAATTTTGCATAACTCGAGAACTAATCATGTAAAGGGAAATTGTATGCAGGAGTTTTTGGGGCCGGAGAATGTTCTTATGATGGTCCTAGACTCCTTCCCCGTCTGGAGTGCCCCCCCCCCCATCTCATATAAATTAAACATAAATTTCTGCATAACACGAGAGTTTATCAAGCAAATGGAACCGAATTTGGTATGTTGAGGTTTTTGAAGACAAGAAATGTTTCCACGGTGGTTTGAGGCCCTTCCTCTCTTTGGAAGTAGAGGCTCACATACAAACGAGACACAACTTTCAACCCTTCATGAGAATTATCCCTACTGTTATGAAAATTTGTATACAGGAGTATTTTGAGCCAGAGAAAGTTTTTATGGTGGTTCGAGACTCCTTCCCCGTTTAGAAGGGGGGCTCGCATTCAAATGAAAACAAATTTCTCATAACTCGAGAACGAATGAAGCAACTGGAATTAAATTTGTCATGTGCGGGTTTTGAAGGCAGGATTTTTTTTCTATGGTGGTTCGAGACTCCTCCCCTTTCCGGAGGGGGAGGGGGTCTCACATACAACTGAAACATAAATTTCAACCAAACATGAGAATTATACAGGCAACTAAAACGCAAAATGTGTATTTAGTGAGCAGAGCAGCATGCTCTGATAGAAGTTTGAACTCCTTTTTAGTCAAGAATGGGAGATGCTTGAGTTACTCTCAGTTACTCACAAGAAGTTAATCTAAGATTAAGCAAGAGAAAATGACATTCAAGTTGACAGGATACAACGTAGTTTGAAGATAAGATAAATAAAATGCTTCTACACAGAAAGAAACATCATGGTAGAAACTTAAGATCTGAGGGTATAATTAAAAATACACACCTACGTTGAATTTTGCACACATAAGCAAACTAAATATTGTGATGTGATGTGATGGGAAGCCACCACCAGTGCAGGACTTGCCATGGCGTACAGTTCCTCCTAATGACAAGATCAAACTGTACATACCTGTAATCCTCACTATTCCGTTGTATGAAGGGTCAAAAACGGTGCTGTGGTCCCGTTAGCAGAAGCACTTACTCGAAACCCTCGGAAATGATAGAGAATCTCCATTAGCAAACTAAATATTTTAACAAAACTCATTCCTAAAAACACATAAAATCGTTAGTTCTATTATATTTTCATTCTTTAGTTGCAAGCGTAGCAAGGCTCTCACCGGGTTCAGCTAGTTACAAATATAATGTTTTTAATTGAATTCAATCATCAATTATAGTTTTTTTTAGGTCTACGGAATCGCCACGAAATGCGTGGAGTATCATCTCCTGGAAATCCTTCCGAAATTCATGAACGAAAACCCAGACCTTACTCGGGGTCTGTTAAAAACTCCCGATGCCAAAGGATACTCCCATCGATTGTAGGATCATTTGAGAAATGCGCTCAACGAACGAGGTCCTTCGGTGCGGGAAGTTTCAGGAAAAAGGTAAATTCGGAGTTGATTTTTGAAAACATAAACATTGACATAGTGGACAGAATGATTCAGATTCAATTTTAATAACGACTAGTTCCTTTGACCTTCAGAAGTAGAATGAAAAATTTATTTGTTTATCCTAGTTACATATAATCACGGCTTGCTGCTCTTTATTGATTTTAGGTGTAGGCGGACTACAAACATAAAGTTAAAAACAAACTACGCCACAACCTAAGCAGTTTGAAAAAGGAGGCCAAAATAAGACCAAACATTTTAACCAATATGAAGAAGGTGTGAAGAGATGCTGCCTCCGTTTCCGGCATAGCAAATGCAAAATCGTTTGGATGTCGCAAGCCCTCTCAAAGAAGCCTACCTACGGATGATGAAACGGATCCGTACATGGAAACTCAAACTGCAGAAGAAAATGAAGTGTTTGCAGAAGAATCCTTGAAGAAAGTTATAACTGTGAATCGATGGAAGCAGAAGAACAACCTGATGAGCTCGGAATGAGAGTTGCGTTAGTAAAAGTGGGTGGCAAGTACAATCATAATCTATGCTCAGGATAGTCGAAGAGAAATAGAGAAACTTCCCAACCCGAAAATCCCGAGACCGGACCGGGAATCGAACCCAGCATGGTTTTGCTTCATAATATGCACCTTTACCGACTGAGCTAAGGGAACTAAGCTTGTCCTTTTACCTAACCGAACCAACCCGACAAAGCAACATTCCAAAACGGGAAGTTTTAGAAACGAACTTCATAGGACCGTACCGAAGTTTAATGTTGGAAGAAAGGTATCTCCAAGGAGCTTTCAGAATAGGAATACCTCCTTCAACAGAACATATTGCTGTTGAATGTATGCTGTTAAAAGTTTCTTCCCCAGATCATTTGCAATTATGTATGGCGTCAACAGCCATGGTACTAAACCACATCCACTATCACCTGGAAAAATAAATATGTTAAAGTTAAGTGCTACAATATCTTTCAAATCAAGTACCCAACAATTCTGGATCTCCATTTCGAAAATTTTCCGTAGAATACTCTTGTTCTTCACTCATACTCCATACAAAAGAGTCATGAGCAGCACCACCGTAGCAGGGATTAACGGTCAGGATGCGATAGTTTTGATCAGATATCTCATTGAAATAATAAAAATAAGTCAGTCGAAATTAAAGCTGCATTAAACACTTACTACTAGAGAATGTCTAGTATAAGAGAGAAGCGGATTCAAAACAAACTATCTATACCTAAGTCGTTTCTAGCAACACAGCCAATGAAATCTATATAGGCTTAAAACCAGCCAACCAGCTCCTCTCTAAGCCTAGACCCTCTTTCTTTACTACCATCGCATTGATACTATGAAATCCTTGCCTATGGAAATGAATATGTTCATTCTGTGTTGGTCTCAGAAATGGTATATGAGTACCATCGGCTAAGTTTAAAGCACAAGTTATGTTTGTGTAAACATTAATGATTTGACACTTCTCTTCGAGATGATCTAGTAGCCATTTAGCTCGAAATCTAGTACACTAAAGTGATGAAGTCGAAAAGTATACGTAGTTATACCAAGCATAACTCGATTCGAGTTTCAAATTTCTCGAGTAAAGGTGCGCAATGTCACCCCAGTTATCGATGAAAAATTGCAACTATTTCGAAATGACTAGTTAGAGCATTGCAAGTTTTGAGCACCCAATTCAAACAAATGATGAAATAGTGTAGGAATGAGAAATTCTCAATTAATAATAAAGGAAGTGAGAACACTAACTTGAGAGCTGACAACAAGATCGCTGCGGCAAAATGTAAGCTCTCAAAACTAGAAGAACATTTTCAGCAAGCCATTCGGAAGACGGACAAATCTCAAATCTTAGCTTGAGCTTTTACAAATTTGCGTTGAAACAAAATTGAAAATTATTCCTAGAAACCAAAGTCAATCGATACGTTGTGATGGTGAGTTCGAGTGTACCCTGAAAACATTCCGGAATCAGTTCCAGGAATATCTATCAAAATCAACAAAAGTTAATTGGAGTAATCCAAACTAGGAAAAGTTCATTCTTTACCTTTTTTTGAAAGTTCCAAGAAACCAGTTACCGCTTGAGGCCAAAACGTCATTACTAATACTGGCTATTGATCCCGAGTTAAAAGCTGTTCCGTAAAAAAAGAAAAAAAAGGAATCAAACCACTCTGCACGTTATTTACCGTCGAAACAAAGCTCCGATAAAGCTCTTGTCTTTGCCTTACTTCTGTTTCCTTACTTGATTTCATGAGTGCCTTAGGAAAAAAGAAAATGTCGAAAGAAGGCAAAAACCAAGTAATCCATACTTACTGCACGGTGGTACAGGAATGGGCATTTTGATGTGATAGTTGTCAGAGCTTTTGCAGGAAATTTCACATTTGGGTGTATTTAATGTTTTTTTTCGTTGCTAGAAAAGGTAGCAGGAAAATGAGTCGTTGCTAACTAAATTGTAGATGAGTTGATTGTCAGCTGGAATCGTTTGTAGTTTTTAAAAGTTACAAAAACTACCAGTCAAAAAAAAACCTATTGATTACTGAAACCAATAGATGTCGCTTTAAGGTCATTAACTACTAGGTAGTAATATATTACGCTTCTTAAATTCGTTTTAAAACATTTATTAATCATATTAAACTTGCGAGGTAATCACATTAATTTTATGAGGACTCTGAAGACCAAGAATCAGACTTGTAGAATGCTATAAAGCCTCCATAAAACTTAGATGTTAATTGTGTGGCCATATCGTCGAAAGAAAACACAAACGCTTTCCCCAACCTGTCCCACCGTGCACCGAAACGAGCGAAAATCAACAAACAACCAATTTGGAATCACCTTCCAACGGTAACTTGACGGTCGTCGTTTTCGCCATCTGTGGGTCGGTCCATCCGATGCCAAGCCAGCAACGATTTTGGTCCACTGGCTTGCAGAGAAAAAAAAAACCGAAACAAACGGATATTCTTTTCACTAACACATCCAAAACCACAGCCGCCAGTCTCTTCTTCTTCTACCTTGTAAAAATGGGACCAAACTCAATTCCGACGAAGGTTAGATTATTGGTGCGTTGCTGTGCGTCGCGGCGTCGTCCTTGTCCCTGTCTATCTATCTATCCGTGAGGATTGGAAGTAGGATGTTTTCGCATCTCATTTTCCGGCCCACCCACTTTGTGCCATATTTTCCACAATGCTGCCAGTGTGTGTATGTAGGAGAGATGCCCGTAGGGGTTGCTGGCTGTGGAAAACCTCTTCGTCGAAGCTCAGGAAAATGTGCGGAAGAGAAAATGTCAACTGAACAAACACTGAAATGTGTACAGCTCTTTTCCATCCCCCACCATCCTTCCCTTTTATCGCGGTCTCGTCTTCCTATGCCCATAAGGAGTTGATTCGTTTTACTCGGCTCAGTGTCAGGAATGGGCGAAAGGTATGTAGGTACTAGGTTGGCAGCTGCACCGAGCCGAGAGTTTTCCAAAGGCAAAACTTTATCACCAGTCGTCGGTGCGCCGAGATTCTCTTTATCCTCGAATTCAAAACCTCCCACTCTGCCCTGCTCCAACTCCGGTGCTCTCAAATGATCGAATGGGAGGCTGAACTTGGTGGGTGGCAAGCGTTGTTGGTCGGAAAGCCAGAAGCAGCAGGAGCTTCAATCACCGATTCATAAAGCTCCGTTTGAACGTCGTCCTAGGAGTCTTTGAAGATTCTTAGGAAAAGGCAGGGCGGTCGGTCGGTCGGGAAGGAGGGAAGGGTGCCAACCTACTTTGCTTTGAATTAATAATTCTTAAACGTGTTACAAAGCGTCCGAGGGTTGTTGGCAGCAGGCACATTTGAAGGACAAGTGAAATCGGCAACCGGGAGGTGTTTCTGCAGAAGGGAGGTCGAAATTTGTTCTTTAATGTATTCCCGGTTTAGCCGATGGGAAAGTTTTTCCTTTGATTTTTTTTTTCATTTTGTTAGGAGAAGACCAAGGTTGTGAAAAGTTTCGAAATGGAATTATGTAACGGTTTTGATTTACAGTTCTACAAGACCAACGTGCATAATCGCTACCAGGGAAATTGCAACATTGTAATTAAAAGCTTTACTTCTTCCAACATCTGAAACACAATAGATGAAACAAAACTTTCAAACAAACAACAAACTTACAAACCTCAACACCAGACCCTTCATAACAATGAGTGGCCTTTGCCGATGATATTGTGTCACGAGTTCTGTTAGATTGCATAAGAAATGTTAGGAATTGTAAGTTTCAAACTGGATGACGTCTATAAGCGTAAAATTGCACCTCACGGTCAACCGAAGTCAGCAGACCTGAGATAAGTCGATTCTGATTATTTTAGCTCTTGGCGAAGCTTGAAATATGTATCGAAAGGATACCCAAGTAACTGTTGGTTTTATCATGGTTTTATAGCATTCTTGAAGTCTAATTCATGCTCTTCAGAACCCTTATAAAACCAAAATTGTTACTTGGGTATGGACTTGCTCTTTACTGTTGGTTTGGATGGATCCAAATAGGCGCTGAAGCGTTATTCAAACAACCATGCCGGCCCAATAAATATTCACCATGACATTTTATAGCATTCATACTGTTGATATAAAGCGGTTTAAATCAGATCTCAAGCATTATGAAAAATAACCTTGTTATTTTCTGCTGGTTTAAATCGGTTCAAATCGGCCCTCGAACGTTTTTTAATAACCTTGCCAATTAATAAAGACCTCTAATGTGCAAAAAAAGTATTCCGTTTCTATGAAAATAAAGGTCTTGAGCTTAAACCACGTAGGCTTTTGCAAGATGTTCATAAAAATTAAGGCCCATTACTAAATTTGGCCAAAATTTGATTAATAATTCAAATACTAGAAGGAACTGTGTGTGAGTGAGTGGTATTCATAAGTCTTATAGAACAAAAAGCGCAATTCCTTCCCAATTATGAACGTTGCAGATCAAATTTAGGACAGTTATTCGAGCATGCTCAGGTTGATTGTATTAAAAAGGTCAAACAAACAAAATGTCAAAAAGGCAAAACGGCGAATGGAGCCTAGAATAAGGTCCAAAAACACCCCAAGGGTTCGCATAATTCGAATGGACGAATATCGCGAAGAACAAGCGGAGCAAACAATTTGAAATCAAATCTCTAGGGAAAATTTATAAATTTTTTGTACAAGAAGATTTAATTTATCTATCTATCGATCTATCAATCTATCGATCTATCGATCTATCGATCTATCGATCTATCGATCTATCGATCTATCGATCTATCGATCTATCAATCTATCTATCTATCTATCTATCTATCTATCTATCTATCTATCTATCTATCTATCTATCTATCTATCTATCTATCAATCTATCAATCTATCAATCTATCAATCTATCAATCTATCAATCTATCAATCTATCAATCTATCAATCTATCAATCTATCAATCTATCAATCTATCAATCTATCAATCTATCAATCTATCAATCTATCAATCTATCAATCTATCAATCTATCAATCTATCAATCTATCAATCTATCAATCTATCAATCTATCAATCTATCAATCCTATCAATCTATCAATCTATCAATCCCTCATCAATCTATCAATCTATCAATGCTATCAATTTATCATATCTATCTATCTATCTATCTATCATATCTATCTAATCTATCTATCTATCTATCTATCTATCTATCTATCTATCTATCTATATTAAAATGAATTTCTGTCTGTCTGTCTGAACCTTATTGACTCCGAGACTACCGAACCGATCGGCGTGAAATTTTTTTATGCAGGAGTTTTGAGGGCCGGGAAAGATTCTCATGATAGTTAGATACCCCTCCCATCTGTGAAAACGGGAGCTCCCGTACAAATGAAACACAAATTTTTGCATAACTCGAGAACCAATCAAGCAAATGGAACCAAATTTGGCATGTGGAAGTTTTTGAAGGCAAGAAATGTTTCCATGGGTGGTTTGGCTTGTTGTAAATGGAAGACTTATGTGAATTAAGTCGAATTTATGACAATTCGAAACAAATTACGCAGGTGGACTCAGAATCAGAATTGAGATCTCGCAAAAACTAGGCCACCCTAATCAAAACTGGAGACTACACCTAACACATTTTCAAAATGGGGCACTCGACAATTAGAACACTATTGTTACACATTAAAACGAGACTAGGATCGGTCAAATGGTATACCTGACTGATCGCGTAGTCATGTAGTTCAATGAAATAGTTGATCAACGAAACCGATTGTGGCTGGATTCATAGCCAACTTATGTCCAGATTGTCTAAAACGGGGGCTCCCATACAAATGAAACACAGATTTACTGTGCATGATACATGCGGCATACAGACCATGCAAATGAGTACAAGATTTGGCAGGAGAAGGATGCTCAAATGGTGCTGAAACCTCTCCCCTTTTGAAGCGGGGGCATCCCACGAATGAAACACAAATCGTACTGGATCTACCTTGAGAAGTAGTTCAACTTGGAACTGAACGAACCTCAAACCCCAGAAATAGTATTCTATGGTGGCTAGACCCTCCCCATTCTGAAAAGGGGGGCTCCCATACAAATGAAACACAAATTTCTGTATAATTTGAGAACTAATCAAACAGATGGAACCAAATTTGTCATGGGCGAGTTTTTGAAAGCAAGATATGATTTTAGGGTGGTTCTAGACCCCTCTTCTCTCTGGAAAGGAGGTTCCCATAAAAAATGAAACACAAATTTTAACCAAACCTGAGAATTATCCCTACAGCTATTCAAATTTGTGTTCAGGGGTTTTTGGGGCCGGGAAAGGATCTTATGATAGTTCGACATCCTTCCCCCCGCTGGAAGAGGGGGCTCCAATACAAAATAAACGCAAATTCAAACCAAACATGAGAATTATCCCAATTGTTATGAAATTACAGGGGTTTTTGGAAGGAAAACTAATAACTTATACTCTTAAACCCTGTCCACGTTAAATTTCCAACACCAAAATAATTGCTTCAAAAAATAATTACACATAATTCGACAAAACCGATTGTTTATTTCACAATAATAGAGTTATATCTACATCAGAGACAGTTGATTAAGATGCGTATTCTTCTTTCTGTAAAATTCTAAAATTTTCAGTAGTACACGCGCCATCAGGTTCCGTACGGTAACCTCAGATACGCCCTCCGTGACGATTCTTCGTCTTTTCTTGAAATCATCGGTACCATTTGCATTATTTTTAGTTTCAAAGAGTTTCCGCTTAACTAGAGCCCAGTACTTCTCTATTGGGCGAAGTTCTGAAAAGTTTGGTGGATTGGCTGTTTTTTGACACAGCACGTATTTGACCTCTTGTACCTTATGAAAAATGTAAGTAGGCTCTGACTCCGAGTGGACGTGTTTTTCCTGTGCTGTCATTTTTTTCCGAAAATTTCCGTAATTTTCTAAGAAGCAAAAGATTTTTAATTGATTTCAAACTGCATTGAAGATGATCGTGTGCCAAAGAGCAGTATCTTGAAATCATCCTCGTTGTGTTCATGGTGATAAAAGTTGCATTCGGGATGAAGCTTTCATTTGCAAGAGTTGAAACCAAATTGAGTATCGTAGTTTACATTGTACCACAAAAAATAATAACTTCCGTTGGGACTGGACCTAAGACTGGAGTTTTCAAAGTACGGTGGTCCTTGGGCCGACAAAAAAACTCGATTTTCCTGTTTGAAAAGTACTAAGGATTGCTGGTTGTCCATGCAGTCAGTTTGGTACTCAAAAGGATCGCCCCAAGCATCTCTATAAATAAACTGTGAGTATTTTTCTAATGATACATATTCAAATATGTAGTGATATTACCCTGGTCGGATATTGCCGTTCAGTTTCCAACGATCTCTATCCCTATCTCTATGCTAGATACATCTAATCTTCGTATGGGCAACTTTTAAATCGGACCATGTTTTAACGAATACTGCCCCACCATGTAAAATTTGGTTGACATTTTCTCAGCCGCTAAAGACTCAGGACCTTCCACAAACTGGCGCTCATGTTCTCTGATAGATTTCTACTATATTTCATTAGAACGGCTACTTGTGTCCGTAGATCATAGCCGTGGTGACAACAGATTTGTAAATTATTCTTCTAACTAGTCAACTCGGCTCATTGCATATACAAAAAAAAGTCCATAGTTGACCGCGTCACGTGGACCGTATTTCGGCAACGTAATGCCGTTAATGTTACTCCCAAATAATGCAGTGGTCTCGTTACTTCCTAAGAACTGTTACTTCGTCGACAAACTCAGTGTTTGGTTCTTGTTTAAAAACCAAATTGTAGTCCATTGAGGCTAAGGTCAACGAATGTTAAATATTCGCCATAAATTTGCCGAGAATTATTTTTTGCACATCTGTAATGCACTTAGCAAATGAAAATAAAGTATTGAAACTCGCCACATTTTTATCTCTTAGACGACTATGAAGGTTGTTTAGGTTTCCAGCGCTTTCGGCAATAGATGTCAGGATAATTATCAAATATTCAAACAGTTGTAAGGCCGTGGTACGCAGAGAGTGTGGATCTACGACACTCAACATGTTTGGCGAAATGTTGAATGAAAGTGGATAGGCTTATCTCGGTGACTGCCCCCTTATATTTTCAGACATTCTTCTCTTTTCAGAGAGCGAGTAATGGCGCTATAACCATAAGCTATAAGGAGCTAGGACTATAGTTAATGCTAAAGTCCCAACCGTTTGAAGAGAAATGGAGCATCACTTAACCTTCTTAGACAAGATGCTCCCAACGACCATTTTTGAATACATTTTTGTTCTGTACACCAAACAGGGCATTCTGTTCAACTTTTCTCTCCGACTATTAATTTCCTTTTTCTTTTGATATCTACTGAAGGCTACGTGGGTTCCCCGTGTCTTCTTAAGGTAGATACCAAATCCTCCCTATCACCAACGGTTGCATGGACGTGGCCAGGTGAGCGATCGAGGAGTGTCTTCGTGGAGATTATTGCGTGAAGAAACGTATCAGTAACCGTAATCAGGTTTCGTTTCATGGTGGCATGCAATGTCTTCAACGAATTATTCCTCATCGTAGCTCCATCCACGAGGTGTGCAAACGTCAATGCTAATGCTAATGCTAATGCTAATGCTAGTATTTGACCTCTTGTACCTTATACCATTCCAGGACGGATTTCGCATTGTGACAAGAGGCCAAATGAGGTCAGAGCTGGAGAGTTCTTCGGGAATTTGGACTCCTTCTTTGTCCGGAAATGCTCGGCAACGGCGTTCTTTTGCATTGCGGTATAGAAAACCAGACCCTAGAAATTGTTTAAAGTCTTCGAGTACGTATGTTTCGTCGTCCATTATAAAACAAGAAAATGTCTGTAAAAAATTGGTGTCAAGCTCCTTAGCACGACGTTTTGTAGTTACATTTTGCTTCTCATCCCGGTTGGACACCTTTTTCACTATGTACGCCTTCATTCCTTGCCTCTGCTTCACTTTTTGTTCGTATGATTTTGACTTCCCAACATTGCGAGCCACATTTCGCACAGAAACACTGGGATTTTTTCTCAATAATGGCTACCACCTTCATGTCCATTTGTCGGGAGCAATTTGTTCCGTTTCCAACCTTTTGATCCACAATCAAGCGCTGTTCAAATGATATGCAAATACAAAACACGGTACTTTTCGGTAGTTTTAGTTTCTTGACAAAATAAATTCGGATTTTGCTTCTTTTCGTACAAAATGCGTTTGCACACTGCCACTTGATTTGACGCCATTTTACTGAATGTAGCACAATGTAAACATGTTGTACCACGAAATCAGGTGGAGAGTTTCAGCTGTTATATAAGTGAAACGTTTTAACGATCCGTGAAATAATTCAAAATCTACTGTTTGTCATTCATGCACCCAGCAGGAAGACGTTTCTTTTTAATTTGTAGCAAAATATTCGTAGCACTTTGTATTGAATTGTGCCATGAACCATCCTTTCTGTTTCATCAACAAATGCTTCGTGCTTTTGACAGGTATGCGTGTGCCATCAATAACGAAGGTAGCATCATAAAACGATCAAATCATTTTCGTTGCAGAAAACAACGAATGGATATGTTAGTGCTACCTTCGATTTCGTAATATAAACTAAAATTAATTTTCAGTGTGCACGTGCAAAATGTTGATACGCTACTCTTTTTACATCGACTTGCTTCGAATAGAAAATGGCAAAAACAAAATAGATTCAACATTCTGTACGCAAACACCTACCAATTGTTTCACTACCTGTCATAGAACGTTTATATAAAGGCACAAATGGCTAGGAATTTAGGGTTTAGACAGCAATTTAAGGCAGTAAATGTGCTAGAGTTATTAGAATTAGAGGTTCCGATTGAGTTTGGTTGGGTTACAATGATTCGAAATTTTTAGTCAAAGAAACGAAAAGTCGTTGTGAGAATATCATCAATAATCTCACATACACCTTGCACATGCCATCAAATACTAAAATCTTTTTCTTTTCTCTTTTTGTATGCAACTTACTCTATGCCGACGGTTTTGCAACCACTATGGCCCGAGTGGTCACGAAGTTCAAGCACCAAATAAGCCAGCCCCGGACGCGGTCTTGGTAGCCGAGAATTGCGGTAAAATGGATGAACAAAAAGTAAAAGAACCTTCCCAACCGCGGCCTGCATGCAGTTATTGTGAGGAAGAGGATGCCAAAGAGACTACACACAAAAGAGAAGTGTCATCAGTTCTATATAAGTCGGTATGTAAGAAATTAGGCTGAAATCCAAATAACACGAGAAAGTTTATTAACAACATGCATGTTTTTGAAGAGAACTTACATAATTTAACAAGCTTACATTAAACATGTCAGTCATTTTGCTTAGCAACGCAGCCATCTCTTTCCGAGGATCTCCTACAAGGCCTTGCCCAAACACTAATCCTTGTACCCTCCCATGACGTCCCGCATGAGACCAGTTTGCAGTTACCTCTTCCTAACTCTCAGCTTTGGATTGACTCGCTCCTCATTGACTCACAAAATGCTGCAAAGTAGAAAATGAAAATAAAACGATTAAAAATACAACGTCATATTTGAGTTGACCAAGTTTTGGCCGTTCCTTCCTTTCAATATTCTGTTGCCAAAAATTCGAGAACCGACCACGAAAAATGCTGAGAAAAAACTGAAAAGTGTGTCCAGATTTTGAGTAAAACTATACAGCTTTAATCTTTTAGTATGATCAAATAGTTGCTCAATCAGCAAAACTAAATTGTGCACTGTGACATAGTTGTCATGATTGACTGATGACTGATAAGCAATTGAGCTAGCTCTTTACCTTCGACCTAAACGATTGGCAGCTTTTGTTCTTAACATTTATTTGAAACGTAATGCTGGGCAAAGTCGCTGCTATAAGTAATCGGCTATTTGATCAGCTGTATACTCTGACAGAGGTCAAATTTGAGTATTCCCACAGTAGTTCCCATACAAATTTAAAACTGGTCGTGCACAGTCAATTTCAAACTAACGAGTCCAAATTTTGGGAGGCCTGCATGGAACTTATTTGATATCGTTTAAGCATAATGAAGCGAAAATCTCAAAAAATTGTATCAGTCAACCAGGTTTAGTAAGATAGGGCTCTTCCGCCGTCATTGCCGTTCCGCTTCCGTTATCACTGCGTTCGCGCCTTTAAAATTGAAATACAGTTTATCATTAATGCTTATGGTTACTTACGTCGGTTGATGAAATTATAGGTACGCATCATCTTTCGTTGGGCACCATCGCATCGATGAGCATCGTATAGACCTCGACAATAGTTAAACCTTCACGCTACGACATTTTGCTGTGGCGCATACGCTACTGTTGCTACATCTTGAACTCACTTACTATTATTTTTCTGCGCATTAGAAATACAACCATGGCCGTGGCCATGATGGAATTTTTGAGCCAAACATCGCCGTCGCCATTGCTTCGGATTTTCTAGCGTCAAAAACAGAACCCTCGGATGGGTTTTGTCGTTAATACGGAAGCATTCTGCCAGCTGGTTGCGACATTTGGGTACCTATTGAGAAAGAGTTTAAATTTATTAGAATGGGGCATTCAAGTGTTTGTTCATAGAAACAAGTGCGCTCAAATTGCGAAGCACTCCGGATAAAATTGGTACGGAAAGGAAAGCAGCGACAAGAAGATCAAACGCCAAATCAACCGAACAGGTGTTACCTTATCAACAATCACATAATACCAAATTGTTTTATATAATTGATATATATCATAAAACATTGCTCAGCAACTCTCTCACTCTCTATTGATTTTGACAGATCAGCCCCATTCAATGCATTCAAGCATTCAATGAGATAAATTCTAACGAGGTTGCCATTTAACAGAAGCATGAGACCATCAGTCACATGCTTTCCAACTATATAACAACGTTCCCACACACACACACGCACCCATACCCAGTCAGAAACTCATTCGCTGAAATCGCACCACGCATCAATTATCGCTAATTATTTGAGCTTATAATGCCACGCAGTTCTAGAAATGCCACCGCCGCCATCCGTGCGCTACGTTTGCCAACCCTCGAGGAGCGCGGCGAACAGTCGAACGGGTTCCGTTCTAACAGCTGCCTGGCCTGGCTTGGAAGCATCGGTCTTATCAGTCGAACAAGGGCGCAAGGCAGAGAAAAACACCAACAAACATGCTAGCAGCAAAAAAGCCACCGTCGTTGTCGCCTCGGATTGGACTGAGGTCTGAGGGATTACGGACTGTGAGGAAGGGGGCGAGGGGGAACCGAACAAACCTGAAGTATTAATTAACAGTATCACTTGACATAGAGAGCAAAAAGCGAGCGCGGCCCGTTGTCATCGTTCACCAAAAGACCGAAAGTCACATCATCAACTGGAAACGGCAAATGAATTAAGGTGGAAAGGGAAAACGAAGGAAAAGTTTGTAGTTACACTTCATTCATTCACATTATCACCCCCGGTTCGGCACGAACCGAGCGAACACAGAGCAGAGTACTGCGTGTATGTGTGCTTCAATACACAATGTGTAATTGGTTTCGTTTAAATAAATATCAAAATATCAATCGGATCATTAAATATTGACCAATGTTCAGAACTCTGAGGACCATTACGGGCCTTTCACGCTTTAAATATTCAGACGACACTTCGGGGCTTGTTATAGAGTACGTTTCAAAATGTGTAAGGGAATGTGTGCACAAGTTACGTACATGTGGGAAAAACATAGCAGCAGCATAGCCGAAGCATAGCCGCCGCATATGTAGATGAACGAAAATCGAATCCAGCGCACTTTCGGGAGACTGCAAGTGGCCCCCTTTCGTGGCGTTGGCCATTCGATTTTCGGCTGCCGAGGGCGGTTCGTTGTTCGGGTTTATCGGTATCGGGTGTTTGGTTGAGTGAGAAAATCTCCTAGGGTGGTTCGTGGTCTTTAGGTGCAAATTATTGTTTTACATTACAACCCAAAATGACCACTACCTCGAGTTCCTTTTCCTAGCTCCTCCTGGAGCACATCCGGTTTTAATAATTCCCAAACAGTTCCCTTTAAAGCGTTATCCCAAATTATAGACTGTTCCGAAAAGTATGAATACACTTTCTTTCTCAAATAAAATAATTATACTGTGCATATTTTACTCTCACACAAAGTAAACAAGAATGGTGACTTTCTATTTACATTTCCGTTTGCTTGATTTTTTGAAGGGTATGGATAGTTCTCTAACTTTTGCCTTATTACTTCTCATAATCTTCTGCACAGTTTTTTCTCCTCGACTTTCTTCTGCCATTTTAACCAAGGGATGTCTCACATGGGTTCCAACAAATTTGTTTGTTGAAATCAATTTCAATTCATGAAAGCATCTATCAATTTGAAAATCGATGCAAATCGAAATGAATCTGCTTGACAGAAAATTCGCAAATGTTTCATATAGCAACTCAAAGGTGAAATCGGTCTACACCGATCTGGAAAACTTATTTTATGACTATATTTTGCACATTTTCAACATTATAGTTGATACGTCAAAAAGTGACTATTTTTATACACGAATGAAGAGTACATTTTACTCCTTTTGAAGTATGTCAACGACGACAAAAAAAATGCGTAAAAAGTAGGCACCGCTGAGAAAAGAAATTAACTCTGGCCGTGACTCGATGCTGCCGCCATTTTAAGGTTTAAGGTCCTGGAATTCTTTTAGGCTGCAATGTATAGAAAATGGAGGAATCAGCCAATACGTTTAGAATTAATAAACATGGCACTCTGTAATGTATTGATGTATTTTTCACCTTCGAATTTGAATTAAGCCGTTTCAGCAATACTTGTTGTATTTGTTTTCCTAAGTGTGTAAAAAATACACATCTTCTATGCTTACAAAAGAAGTAAAAAGTATCAATTTTTTATTTTTCAAAAGAAGTACAAAGTATGCATTTTTTACTTTCCAAATAGAATAAAAAGTATGCACATTTCGACGAGCAATCAGTTCCTGCAAATGAGAGTAAAAGTAATATACTTCTATTTGGCGTATTTTCAGTCTAGCAAGAGCATAATTTATAGTCATTATAGCGTAAATTAAGATTACCGTGTAACACGTAATGATTGTGTTGCAAAATTGATCAAAGTACTTAGTTGGAATCCTTGCCTTTGATTTTTTTTACAGACCGTGCGTTTCGTAGTTGCTACTCTATTACTGAACAGAACGAATGTAATTGCACAGAGAACGACATAGATGGAGCTTGGGAGTAGCATTACATCTACAATGTACAAGATCATTAGTTTATTATATTTATAGATCAGTCAAAATTGGAATCCTTGCCAATAAATTGACTGCAAACCAACTGCAATTCAATGCGCTCGATTCCAGTGAGACACCCCATGATTTTTACCACTTTACCAATCATTCTTAGTTTTTTTTAGCGCTATACGCTGGTTTTACGTGTTTTCTCAACTTTGCCTTCGTCAAAGTTGTTTCAGAGATTCAAAAGGACGAACCTCTGGGTAGTTTGGTGGATTCATCTCCTGTGGTACAAACTACTACACTGTTTGTTTTTTACGACTTTATCGCATCTTTAGAGTAATGGTAAAGCCCGATTCCAAGTAAATTTGGACGCATTGAAGTGATCATAACTCAAGAATTAAACAACATACACGGTTGATCAAAACGTCAAACAAAATGGTATTTATTTAGCTTTCAAACGATATATAGCAAGTTAGTACATTTCACCGTTTCGAACGAATTGTCGAAATTTACTTGTGATCGATGCCATAATGATCTGCACAGTCGCTGGTGACACTGTACCGGCGAACGTATTCCACTTTTAGATCCGGCCAAAAGATAACGTAGGGCTTGTGTTGCCGAATGAAGGGTAAAATCCGCTTATTCAGCCAATCTTATCTGTAGACCTTCGACGTGATTGTGTGAGATGTGATGAAAACCTTGGTTTTAAGGCCACAACTGCAGATTCCTTTGCAAATCATTACTTTCTGTTCAAACTTATCAGCAAAAATAAATTTATACTTGGAAGGGACATCCCCACGACCAGTTGCCAGGCAAAATTTTCGTCCGGGGATTTGTTTATTATCCATTTTGACATATGTTTCGTCATCCATTAAAATATAGCCATCAAATTTCGTCAAAACTCGTTCGTATAGTAATCGTGCTCGATTTTTGGCCACTAAGATTTGTTGAAGGGGGCGATAAGGATGTTTACTGGCACAAAAAAATTATATCCTTATATCCTGGAAGGATGTTACGCACGGTGGAAAAGTTGAAATCGTATTTCTTAGCCAAATCTCGTATGGAGACACCTGGGTTGCCTTACGACACCTTTCTCCTCAGCTCTTTGTCTCTAGTGCCACTTTTATGATAGCTGCGCTATGTTCTATCCACACTCAGAGTATCCTTGTAACGTTTGATTGTTGACTTTGTGAGTTTTAACACTTTTGCTATGTTTGAGGCAGACCACGAAGGGTATTCAAGATGTTTGTGCACAATTAATTTTCTTTTCTCAAGTTCCATGGTCCGTAATTCCGAGATGCGTCGATAAATCTAGAAAAACTTTTCACCAATTTCTTTGTCAGTGAAACATCAACAAATGCCAGTCAAACGTTTTTTGTTCCAACCACCAGGGACGCGATGGTTTTATTAAACCGTGCGTCCTGATTTACTTTGAATCGAGCTTTAGGTAGTGACAATAGGACAAAAGATTTTAGACTTGTTTAATTTCTTTTAATTTCTAGTTGTTATGCCTTTTGATCAGAGTAGCAATTTTTTTTTGCAGACACTCCTTTACGTACACTGATAAAAAAGAAATGGTAAATTTTATGTGTCCCTCACATAATTTTTTGCAATTTGATTCACAAATGATATTTATGTGTAAATTTACATACATTCTATGCGTACACATAAACTCTATGTGTGTCCACACATATTTTTCATTTGGCACATAAACTTTATTTGTGATCCTCCATGGGTTCTGTTTATGTGTGGACACATAAATGTTATGCAAAAATCCACATAGATTTTCGCCAATAAATATGTGTCCTTTTTTATTAGTGTAGATTTTACCATCCTTAAACGGCTTTCACTGCCCCAGCAACGTACTTCCCCTTCGGCGAGGTATGAAACTGCGGTCCCGGCAGACTTTTATAGTCGAGTTTTATGTAGGTTTCATCATTCATGCGAACACAGCGTGGTCAGCAGTTTTTCGTTCCGCTTCCGTGACCTCAGTATCACAGATTCAGCCAGTTTGGACCTTCGTTTTGGATACTTCCCACCAGTCTACAGTTCCATTCTCTCGTTCGCACGCACGCATAACATTATTCGTCGAAGAACTTAGGTTTTTTGCCACACCTCGTACTGAAAAATGTCGTTTGAAACAAAAAGCAATTTTGACATAGCCTACATCTTACGGCAAGAGTACGACATCAAATGAAAATTTGAAAAATAGCAACCGTCACGAAAAATTTTAACAATTTGAACGCTGACAGCTACATAATTCTTTGGTAGATTTTCGAGGTGCTTACATCTATCAGTTTGTAAATTTTCCCACCTATCAATTCAATTATCAAAATTTATGCTTCAACAATTGAAAATAAAGCAAATAAGCAAATAAAGCAAATGAGATCCAATTATTACGTTTTGAATTCTAAATTTAAAATGTAAATTTTTTTAATATACAGGATCATCGATTTTAAATGTGAGTAAGAGAGGTCTCAAATGCAGCAGTGAACGATAAGGATCATCGAGGACCAAGTGTTGGATTGGCAGTTGGCGTTGGCAAGTAGCCTGGCGGGTGCAATGGCGTGAAGGTCAGGTAAGGTCTGTATCCGCAATAATCCGGACACCTCAAAACATGAATAAAACATAAATTTCGCATTATATTTCCATCGTTGTTGTTTATTTCAGACAAAACATAGTTGTTCGGTATTTGCATAAAATTTTCGAACTTTACGCTCAACTCCGTCCATTAGGGTTTGTACACTCTTTAGAAATCGTAGAAGCCGTCTTTGTCCAAATTTGCTGGAAGTGTTTGATGTCTTTGATTATTTGCTTCTTTCCAGAAAGCTTCCGCTTCATCAGAGCCCAATATCTATCGATTGGTCGTAGCTCTGGGCAATTTGGCGAGTTTGAGGTTTTTTGGTACAATGTTCACTGATTTGCTTGGTACCACTCCATCACAGTTTTAGCATATTCGCATGATGCCAAATCCGGCCAGGACGAAGGTTTTTCTTCGTGACTTTTGATGAAGGGTAGCAATCGCTTCTGCAGACACTCTTTCTGATAAATCTCCTTGTTGATTGTGCCTGTAGTGACGAAAGATTTACTCTTTTTGCCACACGTGCAAATTGCTTGCCACGCAAGGTATTTTTTAGGAAATTTCGATGCCTTCTACGTTCTGAAATGCTCAGCTGTAGCATTTCTGGCCATAGCAGAATAAAAAGCCAGCCCTGGAAGCTGCTCCAGGACATAAGTTTCATCGTCCATAACAACGCATTAAAACTTCGTCAACTATTCGCAGTACAAATGTCGAGCCCGTGATTTTACTGCCAAGTTCAGTAAGTCGGTGCGATTTGGAACTGTTTTTGCTTTATACGACGTAAGTCCCAAACGTTGTTTTGATTTTTAGACAAAACCTGGCGAAATCCCTATTTTACGAGCCACCGTTTGAATGGAGAAATTAGGATTTTTCATTAATATCCTTCTCACCTTTCGGTCCATGGTAGGATCAGCGCGTCCAATGTTTTTGTCACTTCTCGGTTTCCTCTTCACCGTCAAACGTTCCGAAAATGATTTGAGCACATCGTGAACAGAGGATTTAGGCCAATGTGCTGCTCGTATTTTTGGCTAATGTATTGTCACACAATGTTAGTAAATATGTGAAAAGGCCATAAGACAGCATAGCAATCCGAGCCAGCTGTAAATTTAAATCTTTCAGTTAGGCGCAACGATGAGAATCAAGAAGACCGAGAAGGCTTTAATTCAAGCGCAGTCTATTTTAAATCCTTTCTATTCAGGAAGACCAATTCAATTTTCCTAGGTAGAGAGTTCGTTTGATTGGAATTTTAAGATGTATATTCTCACAGTTGGCAGCCAGCTGTGCAAAGCGCAACGACAAAATGTTGAATAAATTGCTATCTGGTGGGCAGTCGAGAGCTAAGCCTAAATTTAAATTAAACTTTTAGGTTATCCAAAATGCACTTGAGTTTAGAACTTTTGATCTACAGTTGTAACAGTAGCTTTAAGGGATATATAGGCATATGATATGTATTCAAACATATTGAATGAACCTTCTGGAAGGTTAACAGTCATTATTTGATAGTTTTGTGATGTTCTTGAGTTCAGAACTTAAGATCTACGGTAGCTTTTTAGGCTGTACAAAATAAAACTACGTATTCAACCATAAAGTGAATATTTTAGAACGTAAACAAACATTACGAGATAAACTGGGATGTTCGGGGTTATCCAAACTGTCCTTAAGTTCAAAACATCAGATCTACAGTGCGTAACAGGCGCTTTTTGGGCTATATATGGTGACTATATGTATTCAAATATTTATATGCAATTAATCTTTTGTAAAGTCGACAGTCAGGGTTTTATAACTTTCTGATCCTCTAAATCATCCAAAATTTTCTTGCGTTCAGAACGTATATAAACTAATATAAACAGTTGTAACAGTAATTCTAGGCAATAAAAAGTTACAATGAATTTTCAAACATATTAAATTAATATTTTTGAAGGTCAAAAAACAGTATAAAGCAATATGACATGTTCTGGGTCATGCAAACTATCCTAAAGTTGCAACAAAAACTCTCTGGGCTATGCAAAGCTACGCTGTGTATTGAAACATATTCATTGAATATTTTGCACGACCAACAGACATCATAAGATAATCTGCTAGGTTATCACAACTATACTGAATTCAAAACTGAAAATCTACAGCTGTAACCGTACCTTTCTGGACCAAAAAAAATAACAATATATATTTGACCAACTCAAGTGAGTCTCCTGGAAGGTAAACAGATATAATGATATATCTTGGGAAGTTCTAGGTAGTTGAGTTCAGAAGTTAGGATCTACAGTTGTAACGTTACCTTTATAACGTATGAAGGTGACGATATGCATTCAAACTCATTCAGTTAATCTTTTGTAAGGTCACCAGTCTTGCGATGCTCAAGTTCATAAAAACTGTCTTGAGTTCAGAACTTAAGATAGACAGAAGTAACCGTAGTCTCTTGGGCTGTGCCAAACCATGATAATCTATTCAAACATATTCTATTGAATATTCTGGAAACGTCCGACACTATCACCTAGGATACAATCTTGTTCGTTGTAGGTCATTCAAACATATAAGGCCTACAATTGTAACAGTAGCTTATGGAGCTGGTATGTGAAGTTAAGTTAGTTTGTTACGGTATGAACATCCAAGATTATCTCATAATGTTCGTTGGCACTCATATGACGAATTCGGTTCATTGAATATATTTAATATATATCATAACATTGTAAAACGGATAAAACTACTGTTACAACTGTAGATCTTAGGTTCTGAGCTCCAGGACAATTTGAACGACCTAGCACACCTCAAACAATGTCTCTTCTTTTTTTCAATCATTCTATGTTATTGACACCAATTTAACTGATAACGACATCAAATTGTTTTTGCATAGTAAGCAGCTTGTGTCATGTGCAGCCTGAAAGAATTGATTCAAATAGTGTTTCATTGTACAATCTCAATGGCTAAGATTTAGTTGTGTAGTCCTACGTCATCATTCCGAACAACTCAACGGGGCTGTACCTCAGTAGTCTTGTGGGCCAAGTTCAGAAACCCGTCAGGCCTCATTATTTAAATCGAAGCTGACTGCACCCTTTGTTCATTATTTTTCTCCATATTTTCTGCTCGAAGTTTTGTATGAAGCAGCAGACTACTGATCGGACCCCCCTCTCGCCCAGAAGGAATCTGCCTCGGTTTATGAATAGCCCCTTTTTGCCTCATCCATCATGCCTGCTAAAGACTGAGTACCGGATTGAAGTAAGAGAAGTATGAATGAGTTCACATCAAGTCAATCGGAGTTTCGTGCTGAAAACAGACAAAACCATTCTGATACCAATTTGGACGAGATTGTACGTGCTAAAAAGATACTCTGCTTGCTTTCATGCAGTTATCGTCAAACTGACTTCTGCAAATGCACCCTGACGACCGCAGGATCAAACAACAACTTGTTGGTAAATGATGGTGAGCCACTTTTCGAAACGAACCGCAAACCAAGGCAGCACGCAAATCCCAGACGATCTGGTGGCAAACCTTTATGCAAAGCAAATGAATGGACGGCCCCGACTACCATCATCATCATCCGATGACGGTTGTCAAGTTTACCAACCACCCTGATGGTGGGTACAGCAAATCGTACGGCACACCCCTCGCATACATAGCTGTCGCAATCCGAGGATTAGGGACCGGAGGAGGGTTGAGAAGAAGAGCGAACCGAAAACCCGAACGACAACACAGCAGAGCGGGACACACAAAATCCAGACTGATGGACTCTGTGAGCACCACCACCGAGCCTTGCCAAGCCATCAGCAGCAGTAGCAGTAGCTGAGTGTTCAAGCAAGCAGAAGCAAGGTGGGCAGTAGAAAGAGCAGAAACGGGCGGCACATAAAAACAGATGGAACACGGTGAAGTGCGAACAGATGAATGCAAGGCAAAACAGCGCAAACCAAAACAATAAAAACACCACCACCAACAGCAACAACAACAACAACAGCAACAACGGGTGCTCGTAGTCGAACGTGCGCTTACGACTTGACACCTCGCTCTCGATTGCTCTCTCTCGACGCTCAGCTCTCCTGCTATAGTAACTGACGAGATGCGAGGGTGGCAACGAGTATGGGCTTTGCGCTAAAGAGGCAAAACAGAGCCGTAAATAACGAGTCTATATGGGCACTCAGCACAGCCAGCATTCAGCAAGAGGAAGTTTCTATCGAACCCTCTCTCAGGGGCAACCGCACAAGTGGTGGCTTCGTTTGCGCTTGGGTTGACGGTCACGTTACTGCCACTCATTCGCAGTGAGCTCCGCTCTCACCCGCTCACTCATACAGCGAAACGTCGTCTGCATGTGTAGGTGAGTGCGAGCCGAGCGCTCGGCACTCGCTCTCAATGTTCCGAAGAGAAAAAGAGAGTGAGAGAGAGAGTGTGTACAGGCGGTAGATTTTCACTGGCGATATGCCACGGAACCACGCGCGCCTAGTGAGTGCGAGTGCGGGAATAATGTGCACAGTCAACGTGAGCGCACGCGTGCGCGCTTTTTATTATCTGATACATTTTTCGCCTTCATCGTCGTCGGAGATCTTGGGAAAATTGTTGCTGTGTCGCTCGTTGCTATTAGCGCGCGGGGACTTCTGCCACTTATGGGAAAATTGAAGAGGGTCATGTATGGATGAATGATACGGAGCTGGGGAATTTGATTGGGATGGAAATTTTGCCGTTTTTGGGCTTTGAAGTGCAATTATAGCAAGGATAAAGGATTTTCGATAATTCGCCAATTGCATGATTTTACGATTATGCTCAGTCACTCACAAATCGAAAAAAATAAATATATAAGTAAAGCTGTTTTGTTCACAGTTTTAAATACCAAATCAATTCAAATCCATAGATAGCCGTTTCTTTTGACTGTTTCGAAGAAATAAACCACAAAGCAAAGCGTGAGAGCACTCGCTCGTGCTTCTTAAAAGAGAGCGAGAGAGCGGCAACGAACGAACGAGCGAGAAACATTCCACTTTGGCTCTTTTGAACATGATACGTGTATTTTAAATGATATAATAATGTTTGATAATACCTTCTTTTGGTCGAAATGGGGCATAGCGAATGCGAAAGCGAAGACGACTCTGACGTGCGATGAAACAGTGGTTGTCTACCTTGAGCCAGCAATGTTTAGGCAGATTTTAGAAAGCGAATGCCCAACTACCCTCGCAAGCTGCCTTGCTGTACGTCGTCGTTTTCGCTATCACTCGAATAATGCCATTGCCTGCTTGCCGTACAAGAGAAGACCGAGCGGTGCGAGTTTAGCTTTGATTGTTGATGGGTTTTTGTGATGGTGGTTGCTTTGCTGCGAATAATATGAGAAATGAGTCAAGATATCTGACACTTGACAAATGATGGTCATCATAGCGGGACATGTCTTTGTCTAGTTCGAGGGCAGCTTCTGGTTTTTGTCTGCCATTGAAGTTTTGACACTATGAAACAAATTCAGTTCACCTTCCCAGATCGAAAACATTCAATTCAATCTTTCTCAAGTGTAATCATTCCTATGCCTTTTCCTTCCTTCATTCCAAACTTCCGAGATATCCCGTTAATGTAGATACCTATGTGACAATAACCTTCTTTACTCCTTGCCCATGTTTTCCTCGGTGAACCCTACCTCGTTCGAATCCATGCAAACGGTTCTCGTTCTTTCCCATCCACACCCCTCTCGAACGGCACCCGATTTTCATTTATTTTAATCATCACAAAACGAATACCCATAAAGTCGTCGTCCCATCTTCCCATTCTCGAACGTGTTCGTGTGCCACCTCCTCCCCCTCATCACCAGCAAACTCGCTCACTCACTCACAACAGTAGTGGCCCGGTGCGTTGCCTGCACGGAGCAGAGCACAGACCGAAGACGAGGGGCAAACATTTCGTTATATTTCGCCAAGTTTTCATCCTGCCCAGAAACCCAATGTCCGCCAGTTGTTGGTTGTTGGCTTACATTTGTTCTCCCCACATTCGTCGCAGGTCTATGTAGAGAGATTCGAAAACTCGAGTAGGTACGGAATATTTCTGTGGGGCCTGGCCTGGCCTGAGCTGCTGCTGTTGCTGCTGAATGCATGCGAAGTTGGCGGCGACGGCGACGTCGTACCAAAGCTGGTTGTTGTATCAGTTCATGAAGCAAGCGGTGCTTTTGCTTTGGCCCCGAAACTGCTCGGCGATTGTGCGATGATGATCGTGCACAGTGGGTTGGAAAGGGGTCAAAATAGAGCCTGATTTTTGACATAGGACTTACGTCTCTCTTTTCTATTCGCACGGTGTATTTATAAAACACGTTTACTTTTAAGAAAAATCGGCATCGGCGAAACACCCACCTTTTGAAAGAATAGGTTTTCCCCTATCATGTGAGCATACAACATAAATATTTCATCGGAAGGTCTAGAACAATTTTCAAAAAGATTTGTGAGACTTTTTTATGTTTATTTTTATTTACAGAAAAACATTATGAACGACCATCATCAGTCTCTTGTTCATGTTAATTTTAATTTGTTGTAAATATGATCACCGCCAGCAAACCTATAATAATGATTTGTACTCATTCATTTCAAAGAATAGAACTAATTAAAAACAAATTAATAACTAAAAAAACAATAAACATAATTTACACCAATAACGATTAACGATTCAACAGAAATTACATCACCAATTATTTAAATGAGAAAAGGGTCCTTGGTTGCATAGCTATAAGTGAGAACTATTATACAGAACTGCAGCTCGGAGCAATAGCGTACTCTACTTATCGGATGTCTCTGGAACTTTGACTTTGACCCAAGTAATTGCAAAATCAAAATGCACTGCCTCACTGGCTTGTTCACCAAACCTTTCCAATGCAGAGCATGATTCCTTGCAAAACTCGGGTACATGGAACCTCAAAATATGGAGTTTAGATGAATTGGGTAGTTTAGCTTCTACCCAACTTTTAGCAAACTCGTTGATTTTGATAGAGTATCCTGGAAGAAATTCTTCCTGGAAGCTTCAAATACGTCTTGAAACCGGTCAAGAAACTGAAATATCAAATGGTGAAGTGATGATAATGAAAAAATAACTGTAAAACAATTCACTAACTGTTCTTAGTAATCCAATTGATCCTCACATTAACCCACCGTTGAGCGATTACTTCATCTTCTGCCTGGATTCGTTTGAATACTGCATTAACAAGACTAAGAGTAATCTGGAGAGCAGGCGGGGGACATAACATTACTGTTTTGGTATCCGAAGAGCCACATAATAAAGGCTCATTCACGCAGTTGTAGAACCGTTTTGCTCTTTTCTCGTCTGCGCCTTTTTCCTTCCATTTATTAAACAAATCGTTCAATGACCCCAATGTCCGAGCATCACGAGCCTCCATGTGAAGATTAGATTTTGGAGAAATACAGTAGGGACAGGGAAAACTAGAGCTGTGCCTAATCATTCCCAGCAGAAGATTAATAATCTTTAAATCCCCTGCAATAATCGCCTCAATCTTTTGGAGTTCCAAGGTATTATAGAACACCGCTTTTTTTCGAATGTTTTGACTGGATTTGATAAAATGGTTAACGTGATTTTAAAAAACCCGGGGGTGGCGTCAATCCCAATTTTAATGGTTGTTTGCTCCTTAAGGTGAATCGTGCTCCATGTATTGAAAGGTGCTCCATGTATCTATCTATCTAGTACCGACTCTGGGTTGTATCAATTCTAAATGTTGAGGTAATGACTGTCGCCAAGAATGATTCAGCATAAGCCCTTAAGCAAACCACGCTCCTTGGTGGTAATGTTAACCATTTCATGTATATCGTTACAATAAACCACTGGTTTCATGGATACTACTGACATGTTTTCACATTCATCGAGCTGGACATTGAACGGCAAAAACACAACTGTAAACAAATGTTCAAGACGTTTGGTTTAACTCCGTTGAGCCGTAGCGTACGTTTGCGACTACAGCAATATCCATGCCCCGAATGATGCTGCTGAGTTTGATTGTATTTCTGGTACTCAAATTGCACTCATTTTTGATTCAAAATAAGCCATCAACTGTTACCGAGGGTTTCTTCTGATTAGGATCGAGATTCAAAATACAATGGCCGTTGGACGGCCATGTAAATTGGAGAGCATAACACTTCCATTTTCGTCTTTTCGGTGTTTTTTTTAAATATTTTCCAACTACTGACTCACCACTTTTATTGTCGTTGTCCTGCAATACTCCTAACACATTATTGTGTCGTGTTACAGCAGTACAATGGTGTACTTTGCATTGTCCTATGGATAAAGAGCTTAAGATGTTTAAGATGTTATTATTTAACCACAGGAAACAGCTTAATATGGCTTGAAACTTTTAAGTTATTTTACAAAAAAAAGTTTGGTTATTTTGCAGGGCAGTAAGGTTACTTATGTATTTTACGGACACACCGATCAAAATTCTATGCGAATAAATGCTAAAATTAAATATTCTGTCATGTTGTTTCATGAAACATTTGGAAATAAAATTCAAATTGGTAAGAGTTGATAATTGTTCACGCTAATTTTATGTTCGACATAAAATTGGTTATACAAATTAGATAATCGATGATTTTGCATTAAAGCTTGTACACCATATCTAAAACTATAACCAAATGTATCTGTAGTATATCGTCTGATCGGTTTATTGATATATTTCAGTAGAATTTCTTGTGGCACCCTTGCCCTTTCACCAATTTCTTACCAATTTCAGAAAAACATAACGAGCAATGCTTTACGCGAGATTTTTTTGGCGTTTCCATTGATCTGGTCTTCCTCGCTTCGATCTTGAAGTATGACAGTTCTGTAATGTTATTCGGCGGGTATGCAGATTTCACATGCACATTTTTTGAGTTTCTTGTTCTTATTTTGAATATTATACTTACACTGATAAATCAGCAGTTTCTCTTCTCCAAATAGTGCAAAAGAACATCGACTGCAGATGTGCGTTGGATAGTACCAATTTTTTTTGCGTTGGATAGTACCATTTTTTTTATTTTTAGGTTTGGTAAATATAGCTTCTCAATTATTTCCGTAGGGCAATTTTCAGGCACAACACACACATTTTTTACTTCATGAGTAGAGAATACCATCTTTATGAAAATTTTTGAGAAAGGCAAACAATAGCTGACAGTTGTAAACCTATGAACATACAGCAGCCTACTGAACTAATTACTACTAGTTTGCATTGGCGTGAAGAGTAACCATGGCAACAGCATCAACAAACAACTTAAATGGTCGTGCTTAAGTCAGCATACAGTGTGTTCAAGCTCCATTTGCACTGCGTCATCCATTTGTATAAATTTGCCTTTTCTAGTTAAAAAAATATAAGTCATATAAATCTTTAAAAAAATGTTCTAGTTTCCCCCCATGAAATATTTATGTTGTATGCTGAAATGAAAGGGAAAAGCCTATACTTTCAAATGATGAGTGTTTTATCGATTCCGATTTTTTTTATAGTTGTTCTACGAAATACACCGTGATTCCTGTATAGGGGCGCCGTTCTGAATTTCTCAAATCGACCGCGTTACGCAGGCTTGGAGATTTTGAACGATTAGATCTCCTCTCTGGCACATATCAATTTAATGATAAGTAGTATTTCATTCGAAAGTTTGAACATCAAAGCTGTTGCTAAATTAATTCATGACAGTTGTTCAAACTAATTCAATAGCACTTTAAAGAAAAATTTCAAAATTATACCACAGTGAAATTTTTCATTCCTACGTGCAATATTTCAAAAGTTACAATGATTTGAAGGTGTCCGGATTAATGTGGATACAGACCTTATTTGCGCCACGCTCTTATTGGTTAATACTGCCACAGTTACCAATTATAAAACATAAGGTGACGCACGACCACATATTATTAACAATTCGGGTTCTGGAGTGGAAAGGTTGAGGGAAAGGCGAAATCCTACTCGAACCGCGTCGGTTTGCAGTTCCCAGTTGGTAGTATTCACCGTGTGCACAGAAGGGCAAACACACCGTGCACGTTGATAGGAAATACCACCCGTGATAATACGAAGCCCATAATCATCCCACATCTCCTGCAGATGGCTATCCGCAACGATGGGTAGCTGAACAAACTTCTCCGGTTTGACAATTTCACGAGGTCGTGTGCTACCAAACACCCAGGTCGAAATAGGCCTATCTGTCAAAAGATAAGCTCATAGTGGAATTAAACGGAATTTGCTCGCGATCACTAGCGAAAATTTAAAAAAGTGTTTCAAGGTTTAATTTTTTATTTTTTAAAAAGTGATCAAATGAAGTGTTAAATTTTAAATTCTCCTAGTTTCCCCATCACAATCGTTCTACTAAAACGCTCAAAAAAGTTTTTTTTTTTAAAATAGTGTTTAAAAAAAGTGAAAGCATCATGTACTGCTCGACGATAGTCGGTACTACTCGGATCACACCTGGAACAACAAAAAACAAAAAACTAAATGGCGCTTTTCAGGGACACTTAATAAGTTCTAAAGATGTAGAAGGAGATGTTCGCTCATCACCATGAGGCACCAAGAGTGAACAACAATGTTTTTGGCTAGAATGAAAGATATGAAGAGAAAGTTTTTTTTTTGATAGTTCCGCTAGTGTGCGGCAGGATTGGAAATGTAACAGATGTTTTTAGGAAAATTGAGCGAAAAGGGCATGTATACAGTGGTACTCGAACCAAGGACATTTTTGCCTAACATCCCACTGCGGGGTAGGTTGAAGGAGCACGGACTAAGTCCGCCACTTCAACAGGCAAAAATGTCCGGTTGGAAGACGCTCATGTACCACTGTGGCTTGTATAGTTATTCTAGCGATCTATTGTGTGCACTCTGTTTACTGGTGCGCACATGGGAGAGGAACTCTCTCCTTTTTTGGGTTTGTTTTTTGATTCGCACCGACTGACGATCACTAAAGTTTATCTCGTCGTCTCCAACGTAGAGACCTCGGAGAGAAACACAGTGGTTCGAGTACCACTGTATACATGCCCTTTTCGCTCAATTTTCCTAAAAACATCTGTTACATTTCCAATCCTGCCGCACACTAGCGGAACTATCAAAACTTTCTCTTCGTATCTTTCATTCTAGCCAAAAACATTGTTGTTCACTCTTGGTGCCTCATGGTGATGAGCGAACATCTCCTTCTACATCATAATCGTTACTCCTCGCACGGAGAATATATAACATAACAATTAAAGGTCTAAAGAGTTGGGTTCAATGATTTTCTTATACAGTATCAATGATCCTAAAACAATTATAGACTAATAAGATATGCTTTTCTTGCACGTAACAGAACCAATATCAACGCCCACCCATTCGACCGTCTACCAAATCATCACCTGGTACTCGACAAGTATAGATACTTCCTCGGACCACTCCAAGAACAGCGAATAACGAAATATCAAACGGCCCTTTTTGGGGTCATTTCAAGAGTTATCAAGAGTTGACTTTCTAAATTTTCGTGGAGAAACGATAGTATAGCCATACATATGAATAGCATTGGGTTTCATGGTACTTTAGACTGAATAAAATTGTGTAGCAATTTATTAATTCAATGGCATCAGTCTTCTTCACATCAACAAGGAGTCCTACGTCAACTTTGCAGATATGTTACTGACATAATCCACCCTTTAGTGTTTTTTATATTTTATGTTTTATAAGGCTTCACTTTTTGCGCTTTTTGCGTCGTATTAAAGTATGAAATAAACTCACTGACATAACTCACCCTTTCGTTATCTGAAAATTTCCAACACTGCAACCATCTTGTAACTAGTATGGCATTCAGAAAAAATGTTACTGCGATGTTCCAAACCACATCTCGGATACTGTTGGTGATAACTAACAAACAACGGAGAAATATAACCGTGAAATATAGTGAGATTGATGATATTTCACAAGAGCTCCAGCGTGGTTGTTTCATTAAATTATTGGTGGAAAGTCATGTATACACAAAGGTTTTTTTTGACGTTGAACAACGTCTTCGAGATATTCAAAGATATTCAAAATTTTAGCTCTAATTGATCGGAAATATTCCTACGCATCCATTTCAATAGAAAACAATATTGATTTCGGACCACATACTATTGAAACATACATAAATTTTTAGCCTTGTCTTAAAAAGTATATTAACCTCTTCAGGCCTAAGTGGTCATATATGACCCCAAAAGAAAAATGGCTGTATAACATCACAGACTGAATAAAAGTGTTCACTGTCTTCGGCAAATTTGTTCTACATCAATTCTTCTTTTTGAGAAACATGAAAAACATATGAGTTTAAGGCCTAATTGACGACCTAGAACATCCTGAATATGAGGAAATTCAGGAGGCAAACATAAATGCCTTATTAATAGTGTTTTGTGTTGTGTCTTGTGTTCAAAATATTTGTGAACAAATATTTTTTTCTAAGTTGTTCTAGACCTTCCAAACAATCCTTTATTTCAGATCTTGATGTTCTACATGATCAAAAAGGAGATATACGATGTCTCCACGTTACTTATGAGTTGAAATAGCTCCACGGGACATCATAAGAATGTAATATACATGTCACAGTATTCTAAAATACCTCAACTACTCCAAACTATCCTTGAGTTCAGATCTTGGTGTCCTACATTATCAACAAGGCTATATACAAGGTCTCCATCGTACTTATGAGTTGAAATAGCTCCACGGGACTTCATAACCCTTTAATAGACATGTTCTAGTATTTCTAGAATACCTAAGGTACTCCACACTATCCTTGAAAACCATTTGAGACATGGTGCTTTTGCAACTCATAAGTTACGACGGAGACCTCGTAAGTCGCCTTGTTGGTCATGCAAAACATCAAGATCTGACGTACTATAGACTAGCGTTGAATAGCATAGCCAAGAATGAAGAGGGTCACGAAAGTGCAGCATGAAGCATAATTCATAAGAAGGGACGGGCCAAATTAAATACATTACAATATTAACCAGCCGTATGTGTTGATAGTCATAAATAAGGTGATACCATTCTTTCAATACACCAACGCGGTCTTATGTGAACTTCGCGGTTTTATTGCTGATATAACCCGCCTCTAATTGTTTAGCAATAAGAAGAGCAAAAAAAGCCGGCAATCATCATCATTGTCCTTACGACTCCGTCAATCTTAAGGTAAAATATGCTCCAAACATACGATTTGCGATGCGCGCACCGGATCCACGTATGCATAATAAAACTCTTGAAATTTTTCCCAAGTAAAGTCATTTGCTACAATTCCCACAGAACAATGATATTTCAATTGAAATTTATGATCATCAGTTTAAGAATCAACTTCCAGATTAGAAAAAGAAAATTCTGGAAAATACCGATTTTCCTAATATATACAGCGGCAATCGCCAGTTATAGTTTAACCATCTTCAGACACAACTGATCCCACTATCCCACCGACACACGAGTACCCTAGCACCAGCCCGCACATCGGAGTGACTGGAGTATGGTTGGATATAGAGGCGCTTTTCTGTTCACGACGATGACTACGACGGTCTCTTTACCTTCGCACATGTTTTAACCACTTCGGCTCTTCGTCTTCAACCCATCCGGCAGTGCAGTTCATTCCGCGTCCGTCCGGTGTCTACGGAATTTCAGTGCTTGTTTCAATGTGCTTTATAGTCACAATGAGCCTCCGGGCTTCCCACCTCTTCTCTTCTGCATCTTGCATCGGTCCGCGCTGCAATCGGAGAGGCCAGGCCTTCTAACCATCGCCATTCAATCGTTCCGGCACGGTAGTCAGGCAGCAGTGCGGCTCCGTATCATCTTCTTCCTTTGCTATTGGGTTTTGGGAGAGCACATTATTACCACTGACTCTCGATGGTGTGCACGTCCACGACCACTACCATCAGCCGTTCGGCGGCCTGATGGTATGCGAACTCCGGCTAACGCTGATTGTAGTGGAACAGGAGTAGCAGCAAGTATACACATTGAACCGTATAAAAGGAAATTTGTTTTTTTTTTGCTTTATTCATTTCCACTATCGCGCACTGAAGTTGTTTTGCTTTCTCGTTCGCTTTCTGTAGCAGCACATTCGGGTAGAGCTATGGATATTGATAGTTACCAGCGTGCTGCACACAAGTTAGCACAACCTGGCACCAGAGCAACCGAGAGCTCTTCAATCAGGCTAGAGAATTCGCTTTGCTTCCGATTTGTGTGATGATGAAAACGAGCACTCGATTAGAACTGCCATAATTACATGTTGACATTTGGATCAGTTTCAGAATTCCTACCGATATCCGTGTGGAATTTTAATTGAAAACAAAACTGTTTCCAAAATTATGCAATACTCTCAACATGCTTCCCATTGTGTTCGTTCTGCACGAACACCCTCGCGCCATAAATCTGGATCTAATCAAGTGAGATTGAAGGGCAGGGCAGGGACCGGCGAGAAATTAATTTCCATGTTGGTCCCATAATGCGATTAACTCCTCCTTGTTCTACATGCCTAATAATTATGCAGTGCAAATCGGCGCGATGGGTGATGGACGTGGGACTGATAAATGAAAACTGGCTTCGGAGAAAATGTTTATTGGGGTCACGTAATCGGTCACTCCGTGACACATCGAATGAAGACGTGCCATGTTCGTGGGAGATTTTCCAACTCGATTGGGAACGAAGTGTATGTTGGGAGTTTGAACTTTAGAATGATCAGAGTACAATGTCAGCCTACGGTGTGGCGTCTCACTTATATTGTGAAGTGAATTCCATTTATTTTCAAGATCTAATGCTGTTCGGATTACAGGAACTGATTTTGTAGAAGACTCCACTTTTTTGGTCAGCTTGAATTAGAGCATTAAACTAATTTAGTTTTTAGTGTTATTTTTAGTAATGTTCAGTACTCACAAAGTAGTTTTCTTTTTGCCCTCGTATTATTTTCCTTTTGTTCTTACTGTTCCTTGCATAATTACAAAATTTAAGTTGGATTTCTTAGTTCGAATGTGTTTTTCCAGTTACTAATTACTTTTCCCGTTTTATATTTTCATATTTATATTCCAACTTGACCTCTAATTTCTCAAATGTGTCCGAAAATCTCCTTTAACTATTTATCAAAACCGGCTCGCACTTAATCTATTGATTTTTTAACGTAAATATACTATAATTCCATTTTAATTTCATTTCAGGATTATTTTTGTTTTCATATCTTCATCTTCACTGCTTCTTGGCAAGGTATCTTAGAACAGAACACTCATTTCTCCTTTTTACGGCTTCTGTTGCTCCCAAACATAATGATTGTCGATATCTGGTTGCAGGGTGAGTATTCCAGGGTGGCCACACAATCTTAATATAAAAATTCCCGCATTTTTGCCTTATTTTCCCGACTGTTAAGATGAGTTAATATAAATTACTCGTAGCTAAATCATTGAGCTCCCAAACCTTTTTCCAGTTCGATTTACCACCAGACACTTTCCATTTATTAAAAATACGCCTTTTTGTGCGACAGGATGAGCCAATTTTCAACAAATATTGTCAAATTTGGTAGCTCCTTCTTGGTTCTAGCCAAAATTTGCCCAAACCATTTTCTTTTCTCTGGAATCCGGCAAACAACGTCAGACTGCATCAAGCACAGCTGCCCAAATTCTTCTTTCACCATGTCTTAACACCCTTACAAACGCAATTCACCAAACTTCAAACACATTCGCCACCACATGAAAGATAAGTTCACTGCTGGCCTCACCTGTTACAGCCGTGTAGCGCGGATCTTCTGGTAAGGGCATCTTCAACGGTGGTTCAAATCGTGGTTTGGATTTATTTGCTTAGATCAAACGTGCAAAAACATTTCGCCGCAGCGCTGGTGTTTGTAAATTGTGTTTTTAGTACCGGATCTATTTAGCATCATTTCAGAACTTATATAAGCTTCTAAGTTTTTTCTTACTGAACGCACTCTTTAAAATTCCAATTTAATGAACTTCATGAATATCTATGAAGATTGGGTGGAAATATCTATAATAGAGCATGCCAGAAGTTGATTAAATTGGAAATCTTCCAGATATAATCAGGTGAAGTTTGCTCATGCTGTCTTTCGAGAAAGATAAATGGGTGGAACTTTGGAGAAGTTCATTCAATTGACGAAAAATTATTAACGTTTCTGGAAACTTGGATAAATTTCCAAAAAGTTTGCTGATCATCCATGGAATAGGAACAACTTTCTGGAAATGTTGGAAACTTATAAAATCAGAATTCGCTTCCCATAAGTTGTTTTAGCCTCCAGCAGGTCCATATTCTGTGATAAAAAGCTAGAATATCACACATATTTAAATAACTACGATGAAATTGAAAAAAATCGTGGAAGCCGTGGAATTTTGTGGAATAGTTAGCACATTGCCGAGGATGTTGTTAGACCGCACAAGAACTTTTTCATGATTCTCCAAGATTGTAAATGGGTGGAAATTCTATGAAATTGATTAAAAAGTGGATTGGTTTCTTTATTCTCATTTTGGTTGGAGTTCGAAAAATTATAGAGCAGTAAGAAGTTTAAAGTTCTTCTTAAAACTTAAATACCCTGAACATTTGGGATGCTGCGGAACGATTGAAAAGTTTCTCGATCACCTGGAAAGATCCCTGGAAGTTCTAGGAAGCTCCCCAATCTTATGGAAGAGTCCTTTGAGATGTTTCCTAAACTTTTCGAATGCTCCAAAATTCGGTTTCCTGTTTATCTGGGACGTTTTCTGGAATTCTGGAAAGTTCCTCGATCTCAGGGGAAGTTTTCTTATATTCTTGGAAGATCGCTTAAGGACTTCACGAGAATTTTTCCAAAATTGCTGAGTCCTCTGTAGCATTTGGGAGATTTTGCGATGCTTTGGGAAAGTTCCTGATCTTCTGGGAAATTTCTTGAATTTCTAGAGACGTTCTCTGAATGTCTGAGATGTTTGCTTTGACCTTTTGGAACGTTTCCTGATCTTTGGGGGAGTTCCACAATCTTTTGCGAGCATTTCCCTGAAGTTCTGAGAAGTTGTTTGGATTCAAGTTGAAAATCTGAACATCAAGGTAGTTTCTTGAACTCCTCACATGTTCGATGACATCTAAGAAGTTCTGTATGGATACGCCTAGCACGTTTCATGACATTCTAAGAAATTCACTAAACCTCCTAGGAAAATCCACAAACTGTTGGAAAAAGCTTCATGAATTTCTTGACTGTTCTCTATTGGATGTTTTTAATTTTCTTGAAAAATTCCTTGAACTTTTGGGAAAGTTCCTGGAACACCATGACTAGTTCAATGGACTTCTGAAAAAATACCCAAATATAATCTAGTATTCTAAACTCTCTGGAAGCCCCCTGAGATTTCTGGATACCTACCTGAACTTCTGTAGAAGAGACCCTCTACTTTTGGAAACTTACCTGAACTCGTGGTAAGCTCCCTGCATCTAGTGGACAACCCCTGAATTTCTAGGAAACAATCTAATTTCAAGGAAAGTGTCTGAACTTCTAGGAAGAACCTTTAATTTCTGGGAAACTTCTCCTGTGATTTTCTCGGAAAGTTCCCAGGGTCTTATGGGATGTTTCTTTGGCATCCAGGGAGAATAGCTTAACTTTGGGAAAGTCTCAGTCAAATCTGGGTTAGCTATACCGAGCTTCTGATAAGTTCCTCGAGTTTCTGAGCGCACTGAATTTATAAGATTTTTTTCGAACTTTTGGGAAATGTTTTTGTCCATCAGCTTTTCTCCTCCTTTTTCGATATTTAGGGACATAAATACTGCGAGCCGTAAGTCTTCAGGACACATTTGGCAAAATATCCTCAGGGTCACACAACCCTCACATTTTCGTCGAGAGAACTAGCTAGAGTGACATACGCCACCACTAGAACCAATCCATGGTAAAAAGTTTGCGGACTCCTCGGTCTCTGGGAGAAACAAAACTCTGATCTCTGGATGGTTGTAGATTGACAAGATGACGATGATGATAGGTGCTGAGGTGGAGTTTTAGCAACCAAGAAATACTACAACCGGTGCGGGGAACGCAAAGTTGGTCTGTTTTAGCTGGTTCTTTTTAAGTTTGCTGGTCGCAAATCAACTATAGAGATGCTAAAATAGAGCCACACGCCGAAGAAGCGCTCTAAGCGGTAGGTTTTGAAACAGGCTGAACAATGAGATCGGTGGACCAGTAAATGACAAAACGCTACTCAAATCATATGAAAAAGGGATGTGAGTATCGTTCCTTCCATATGACAAAAATTCCGGCCTTTTCCCGAATATTTCCCGATGATTTTGGATTCCCGCATTTCCCCGCATTTCCCGATTTTCCCGAGTCTCTGGCCACTCTGGTATTTGTGAGCTAAGAGCTCCTCATGATCGAAACAATTTGA
>JASCZW010000499.1:0-182404 GCA_034211315.2 Aedes japonicus
AAAACAAAATCAAAATACTCAAAAAAACACGAGCACATGGGATAAAACAAACGATGTGCTACTTTTTCTTTGCCGGTGTGGCACTTTCTGCTTTTGCTCGCAAACAACAACCGTTTGATTACCGGCTGTGGTTGGAGCGATGACCTTTCTAGCTACGTTACACTTTTTCCCTCGGGTATTCGACGATGGCACTGGCTGGACAGAGCATCCGTCGGACTCGGCCGGGAATGTCTGCTTCCCTAAAGGAACGTTCGGCTGGATATCGGCTGAAAAAACAAAAGCGGTAGTGCGGAGCGCAAAACAAAAACTGAACCGAAGCTCTTCAGCGTTCGATGCGGAGTAGGCCATCTGGCTGTGTCTCTTTTCAGAAGTATGAAAACATATGATTATTAAAAAACCTTTGAGAATACACGCTCAAAACAGCCTTCTTTCACTAGAATCACTGTCCTTTTTTCTCACGGCAAAGTTACTCAATATTTGTTAAAAGTGGAACAACTCATAATTTGAGTTGTTCCACTTTTTACGAAAATTGAGTAACTTTTCTGTGAGAAAAAAAGGGACGGTGATACAAATGAAAGAGAGGCTGTTTTGAGCGTGTAGCAGACATAATGCCTCATGATTCCTCTACAGAGATAATATCATAATATTATTATGTTTCCATTCGCTCATGATTCGACTATCCCGCTGGTCACTCTATCGACGTAGGATGTGAATCATCCCCGGTTTTGAAAGCTGGTTGACAGCTGTCAGCGAATCCGCACACATTTCGAGCAGTACGCGCGATTCTCCGCTGCTGGAAAAATGGCTTCCTCGGCCGTCGAGCTGTTTCGGTTTCATCGTCGGTTTTCGAGCAGAGTAGAGCAGTGTTTTGTGTGTGCGCTAGACTATAAAGCCAACTATCGTGTGGTGGAGCAGCTTTTGACTCAATTTTCTAGAAATCATTCTGTCACATTAGTGTCTCCATGTCCGGAAAACATTTGGAAAAGTTAGTTCCAACGCCGTGATCAAGTTGGTGGTCGGTTTACGCGTACGTTTGGTGTGTTTTTGAAGGTGAAAATATGGTGTCTGGCAAAGAGTAGGGAGATTTCCATTTTCCTCCTGGTTGGATTTCACACAGCAAGCAACGAGTTTGTGCTACGCCAGAGAGACTATGGGAGAGTGAAAGAGAGAAGAACACTTGTCGATCGTTCAGTTGATGTTTGTGAAAAAGAGAAGCAAATACCCGAGCTCCGCCACAGAATCGAAAAAGAAGAACAAGTAGAAGAAGCAAAGTGCCGCTGCTGGCTTCTCACAGGCTGGTGATCTGATCGTCATCAAGAAGAGTGCTGTGTTTTCGGTTGGAAATAAATTTCCCCGCGATTCGGATTAGCAGCGGAAAATGCAACTGGAAGATGTGTGAAAAAGCGTGCCAAAAGTGCAATAAAAAGTTGATAAAAC
Organism: Aedes japonicus; assembly: GCA_034211315.2. Taxonomy (NCBI): domain Eukaryota; kingdom Metazoa; phylum Arthropoda; class Insecta; order Diptera; family Culicidae; genus Aedes; species Aedes japonicus. The sequence goes on from JASCZW010000499.1 coordinate 1,438, forward strand.
GGAATCATTTTCGAGTACATTGCAAAGTTCGATGGTGGAAGAAGAGGTTAGGTGTTTCTTTTTACTCTCCCGTTGGGTATGTGATGGTTGCATAAAATGGAAGCAAAGCCGTACATGAGACGGTATTTAGTGAAATGAAGTTTAAACGTGGTTTTTATTACCGTCGACCATGGATCAATCCGCGTTTTGCCGATGACCCGGATTGTGTTCTAGTGTCTATCCTTCCACCCGCGAATTGTTTTGATTATCAACGACGGCAGCAACAGAGCATTTTGGCATTTTCTCATCGTCTTCCTGCTGCTGCTGCTGCTGCTGCAGCCGACAACAGCAAGCAGGCAGGCAGTCAGAAGAAAGCAAAGCGCACACCAAGTGCAGGAAAAAAGAACAAAGTGAACGACATGAAACTGGCGCTGAAAGAGAGCTAGTCGATGTGAGAGAAACGAAGAAGTGTGTCGACGAGCAAGAAAATTTCATTGCCCCCATTCGAGCAGAACTACATAAGTGCTCGAATTTGTTCATTTAGCGTAACTTTGTACCAAGAAAACCTCGAATCGCCGTCAGTCGCATCGAGCGAACAAGCAAGCAAAAAGCATATACATAAACAGCAGGCAGTCAGCAGTCGAACACGAAAACCCCATCATCGCTCGCGGGCTCGAATCGAAACGGCACCAGCAGACAGAAAGGGACGCCATTCGGATGTGTGCGTGTGATGCGAAGAAAGCGGGCCAATCCGTGTATGGTTAGGGGTGTGTGTGAAGATTTGAACTCGACTATGTACTGACGAAAGACGACTACTAATGTAAACAATGAACATCGCACCAACATTTGCGTAATCTCCACTTTGGATGACGGGAAGAATGCACTTTGGGATTGGCTTTTTATTTTAATGTTGAGCAAAATTTTAAACGCACTTTTGTTATCTAAAACTTTTCGCTAAGCAAATATTTCTTTTTATTTGTTTGCGTTTGCGCAAGGCTTGGCTTGATTCGTTTTCATTTGACTTTTGATTACGAAAGTTATGGTTACAAGAAAATATTATGAGCAAGTGAATTCTATGAAACTGTTTAATTCGACTTATGCAAACAAATATTCAATCGTCAATTGTAAAGCACTTGATTAAATTTAAAGTTGATTTTTTTAAACCGGTTGGATTCACTTTTCCTCAGTTCTCAAAAATAAAGAAAATTTTCAGTCAACTTGCGTATGGGACGAATGACCATACGGTTAAAGTTCCCAAATAAAAAAAAAAAAAAGTCAACTTGCTCTATATTGCTTAACAAAAAAAAGTTTGGCAAATAAGCAAATATTAAATAAAATTTCGTTATATTTTTTACTAACAGATATTTTGATCATAAAATTCATTTGTTTTATGTCAATATCAGAGCTTTGTTCGTGATTTTTATGTCCTTCTCCATGTCATTTTAATCCAATTAATTACATTCTCCAAATTTTTTAATAGTTTTTCTTAATACGTACATAAACTATTCGTGAACTTCTTACAGATTTTCTTGATAGTTTTCGATTTTTAATGAAATCCTAATCTTTATATGAATTTTTCCTGCTATTGCATCTCCGTCTTGATCGTCGTCAAGATGTACGTAGCAAGAGCTACATGTGGTATGTTCTGAACTTTTATAGATTTTCACTGACCTCTATAATAACTTCTATGAAATTCATCCACTTGGATCTCTACTTACTTTAAAAAAAATAAGGGTGGCATCATCCCAGCACTGGCAGAAAATGAAGTAATATCATGGAATTCATTTTTTATCATTGTGTGTGCATCCTGATTGAAAATGGAAAAACAGTGCACAGTCACTGGAACTCATGGTGGACATGCACTGTTCATCCCAGCGGGTTTGCATGGCTCTTCACGTTTCAATAAATGTTTCAAGTTTGCGAACAATACACCTGTTTGTTCTGTCTTTGCTGTTACAATATTGAAAATTTAAAAAAAATTTCGATTAGATCGATCGATTAATTCTTCTTGCTGTGGCTCAATTATGGAAATTTTAACTGCCTATTGAAAGCACCGTCCATTGCAAGCAAAGCAAAGCGCCCATTGAAAGCAAAAAAAAAATGAACACTACAGTAATAGTTAAGGGGTTACATACCTTTTTTCATTTCAAAAAAATCGAAAAAAAAAATTATTGCTTTATCTTGAAGAACAACTCCTTGAGAACATTTTCCCAAATTTTCATAGAGATTTGAGCAGTAGAGAGAAAGTTACAGCGCTCCTAGCTGCGCGCCTCGTCTCGGCCCCAACCCGCAATGAGGGGGTGTTTCGTATGACACGAGTGCAACTCTGGATTTGAATATCAGCGAGCACTGAAGCATTAAAACAAGACAAATCAACCGCTGCAGTTAATTCGCGAGAAAATCAACACGCTAGGCCTGGCTTTACTTTAAGTCGGCCCGAAATGTAAAATTTCGTACAACGAGATCAGAAACAATATACATTTATTTTCTGTTGCATTTCTTGACCCAGTGCACAGTTAAATAATGTTCGGGAAAGAAAAAATGGATAACCTTACGAACGGCACAATCATGTTAACGGGGCATTTTAATTATTAATCGATAAAATCACGAACGGCAGAACCATGCAAGTGGCAAATTTTGAACATTTATTTCGTTTTATTCCTTGTAATGTGATCAATTATTCCGTAAGGCAATGTAGACGTTAATCTGCAAAATCATTGTTTTGGTTGCATTTGAATAATATTAAGACCATTTTGAATGATTTGCCATGTACTTAGGGATAATGATGGAGATACGTCCCCGCAGCTGGGTAATTTTCATTAGAGAAAAATCATAACACTTCTTTTAAGCTGCGTACTTGGTTTCATATAAGAAAATGAGGCGCAAATGAACCATTTTTTTTTCTCAGACGGTGTTTGGTTATTTTAAGTTGTAAATATTCATATTTAAAAGAAAATTTAGAACAAAAGTTATTGCATACAAGCTAGATTATGAATTTCAGCAAAACCCGTATTGTTGCGTTAAGTCGATAGTGTGCCAATTGTTTTGCAATGGTTATTCGCATGAAATATAATGGATACATATTGATGCTAATTCTGACTATTAAATAGTAGGTTGTCAAACATAAAACGGGCCCAAACGTGGTGGATTTCTTGCGGAAAAAAAGGCTTAACTTTCCACCATTGATTTCAGAGAGCTTGATCAAGAAATCGTTTGTTTCTCGCCCTTAGTTTGATTCTTTTCTCTGGAAGTTCCAAAAATAAAAACCCATATAATCTTCTATTGAGGGGCTTAAAAGCCTGAGGTGCAAGTGTCAAAATGGCCAAGATTGAATAAAGTATTCAAGGAGCCTCAGACTATTTGCTGTGCAAATTTGGCGTAGGGGACAAGGGGCAGGACTGGGTAATTTTTTGCTCATTGTACCACTTATCCCCCCTGTGTTTGACTACCCTGAGCCGTGCTACAGTGAACAGATGAAAAATTCATGTTTAACACTTCACGTACGTTTTGAAGCTTGTTTTTTTTGGAATCCAGAATGTTACCCCAAAATCTAGATAAAAATTTCAGTGTGTACACATTTTCGAGATAGCAGCTCACAACAAGTCTATAAACTCCTGAAAATTTAAGCAAAGGAATATTCAATTCGGTCGTCATTCCAATGTTCAACTCTATGATGCTAGATGGATCTCGTGGAATTTATGATAAGGGCTTAAAAGCAAATTGTAAAAAAATACTATAAAAATCTATCTCTCACGAATCACAAGGTTCCAACGATGTCCAACTGTAGCATATGGCAGAGTCATTATTTATCCACCAGATGCTGCTTTAAAGTCACGAAAATGTGTTGAGGTTAGAAAGAAATCGACCTACATAGTCAATGTTTATAATTGGCTTTTAGGCTTTAATCATGAGTTACTCGAGAGTTGTTACGCCTTGGCCTCTAAATCGAAATAACAGTGTTTGATATGCCAACGGTGTACGAAACGCAACAGTCATAGTTTTCACGAATATATTTCAACGTCAAATTAATAGGCAAATATTTCATTAAAGCCAAGGCGAAACAGTGAAAAAACGTAATCTAAGGGTATATTTCCATAGTGGGTGTCAGTTAGCTCAGTTGGTAAGGCTTAGTTTATCAAGCTTTATTAAGGCGGGTTTAATTCCCGCTCCAGTCGAGGGTAATTTTTAGCTGGAAATTTTATCGACTTCCTTGGGCACAGACCACCATACAAAATTGAAGGTGTAATCGTACCTTCCGTTGACATATCTTCTATCCTTGCATTTTCAGTGATGCTTGCTTATTGCTAACAACATCTACGTACAATATCAACATCAAACACATGGACGCGTACTTTACAGTACAGATTTGTATGACTTTTAACGTATCTGAACAATTACCAAGTTTAGAAGGTGGTTCTTTTTTCTTCTTGTGTTGACGACATGACACCACCGCGACCACTTATTTGATCTATTGTAGTTAATTCTCATTTTTGTTTATGAGTCACTATTTGAAATAACTACCATAATTATTGCAGGCAGCAATCCAGGTCATACATTCCTTTTTTTATCAACTTATAAAGGTTAACAGCCTAGATTCCCCAAGGTTCCACAAGGCCTTTGTCAAGAAATCTGCATCTTCTATGAAATAGTGCAACGCAGTCACCCAGCAAGTGTTCAAAGGTTCAGGTTACAAAAGCGACATTTATCTTCATGTAGCTTACCGATGAGTTTCAGGTGATATTTACTAGGACAATGTCCTGTTATTAAGCCATTGTACGAAGTCATGTCACGTTTCGATAGATTCAGTAACTTGTGTGTATGACAATCTTTTGGCTTTATCTATCTTTTGATTGCCGTGCATTGAAGGTCTTGTTCCAGTTATACTGTACCTTTGTTTTTTTCTCAGTTCTCAATTTCCATTTCAATATCAAAAATAGGTGTGGGTCCAATGAACTGCAGGGTTAATCCTAATTTCGCCAATCCGCATTGGTTCGTTGATTCGCTTATTCATTTCCATCGATTCAACAATGTTCAAAACTCCAGCATAGTACTTTATTGTGACAGCACAGTTGCTGTCACAATTTTGAACACTCAAACTGCTGCTTGACTATCTGAGCAAATCTAAAGCATATATTTGCATTTTTATATTGTCTTTTAATGCTGTTTCTACACGAAATACCGTGGAGCATTTTCTTATAGACTCCGACAAGTTAATTCCAGGGCCAGTTATTCCAGCACCTACCTTATTATCTTGTGAAGAGTCATCTTTATAAAAGACTAACAATCCGGGTCGCATATCCGGCTCTCCTGCATCCCAATCCAAACGAGTCACGTCTGGAGCTCAGAATTTATGGTTAAAGAAGTTTATTATTTGCACACAGTTCTCATTCAGTGGACTGAATTGAAACTCTTTTATGATACTCAAGTGTGCAATAAGATATCCATCGAAGCAATGTATGGACCGTTTGATCCTCCGAGCACTATTCAATGCATCCAATTGAATAAATTTATTTAAAGGCAGATGTTTTAAGTAGAGACTCTAGAGCTTTAGATGGAGCACAACGCATTGCATAAACTTGTTCAAAACACAAAATAAGGACGCGTAGGTGATTTTGGGTTTAACTTAAGTCGAATAGAACCAGTGAATATTTTTTTCCCAAAAGTTCTTTTACACATCCAGAAAGCACTTGTCGCTTTCCATATAGATGATAACTTAATATTGTGACTTAGGGTCCTACGTCAATATTGATAACATTAAGTAAACATCATCCAAACATGATTGCTGAAAACGAGATTGAAATTAATACGTGTTTTTTTCTTGATTTTACGATTTTAGAATTCCTCCCTATTCAAAAGTTAGTCAATAAATGGTTAAAATTCTCTGAAGTAACTCAAGGGATTGGCAAAGATTTAGGCTATATGCTATGCAAATTTGTTGAACATCTTACAACCCTGAGCTACAGCGTACAGGAAAACAGTATACACTAAGGTTTTTTTTTGCTCGGTTTTTTTTTACACGGGTTGTTTTCGGCGATAACTCCAGAACGGAACAACTTATCAACCTAATTCAAATCACATTTTACGTTTTGGGCCAAAAGTAATGTTGGAGTAAATCGGTAACGCAGTGTGCTGATGAACTTCTTGGAGACGGACGGCCCCCCTAGCAACCTAAGTTTTCTTAAATAAACAACTGAGAAAATTTTGTTATTCCTGTTCAAGACTCCACTCAAGCTAGTTGTAAAATAAATCCTGTCTACTGTTCAAACTTTACTGTTCCGGTTATTTCCAACAATCAAGAAGTAATCATATGGCAGTTTTTCAAAAAAATCACAATTTTTGGTGCAAATACTCAAAATTTTAAAAATTGTATTTTGACCATTGCATGGAAAGGTAACGCATACAAACAAAATCGGAGCAATATAAAATGTTTAAGCATGTGAATTTATCAACTCTATTTAGTCTTTTTTTACACGGTTCCATACTAAAAGTGGAACGAATCCCCCGTGCAAAAAAAAACCATATTTTGAATGCTCTATGCAGGATCCAATATATTCGTAATAACCAAACTTTGAAGCTTATTTTCTCGAAATAAGACAATTTTCACTTACACCCCTTGGCTTCTAACCCACTCATGAAGCCGACAAAGATTTTTCATTAATGCCTAACTGACAAACGTAAACAATGGCTTCTTCCGCGAGTTTTTCGTCATTGAAAACTCGCCTAATTAATCCACCACGGTCATTTCGAAGAGGAAGAGCTCACCTATCCGATAGAATCGGAAGCTTGCATGAGTTGCCTTTGTGTCACGAGTAATTTACGGAACAAGCAATTGTTTACGTTTGTCGGTTAGGCCCTAATGAAAAATCTTTGTTGAACTATAAGATTAGTGAAAGAAAATTCAATATTTGAGTATCTTCAACTTATTTTCATCGCTCAACTCACTTCGAATGTAATTTATTGTTTTGGCCACATATAATCCCACAGTGCACGTCAAGTGAACCGAAGCACGGTTCGGTTCGTATGGACTGAAGATTGCTCGAATGTTTTTTTTTTTGTTGCCTTTCTTCGCACACAAACACAACACACACACACACACACACACCCAAGCGGCCTCTAGTGCTGCTTGCTACCAGCTGCTCGCTTCTATAACACCCCAGAAGCATACGACGTTTGTATCCGTGAGGCCATACAATATGCCATATTAGCCGAGTCGAGTTTCTGGCCCCAGACTTAGGACTTGGGCTCTTCGACTTCGACTGACTGATGATGGTTTTGCGGTGACGACGATTCGAGCTCCACGACGATTGCTGCTAATATCTGCGACTGACTACGACGATTTATGCCCTCGAAGCCCCATCAAGCTCCCTTCTTCGCCCATCTCCTCCTCCAGCGGGGAGGAGGGGTTCCAGTGACCACTATACCTAATTTTAATGTGATATGAGTTGTGTATGTGTTTATATCTCTTACCTCGATTGATGATGATGTTCGTACAATGGTTCGGAATATGTGAAGCAAATCAATATTATTACAACCTCACGACCATATTTTTTCGTTTTCCGTTTTTGCAGTGTATTTAAGTTAAGTGTAAAATAGATTGTGTGGAAAGGTAGGAAAATTACTGTTTATTAGAGGAAACAAAAGAAAGGAAAAAAACAAAAAAAACCAGTGTGAAAGATTGACAGCAAAAACGTGTGTGTGTGCAGTAAACATAACGAAAAGTGCAGAAGAAGACGATAAAGCAAAGCCAAGCAAGACGGAAAATTGTGTGTAAATAGAGGTACAGGACGCGAGATGCGACTACAACAGGTGCTGGAGAAGAAGGATGGTCGATTCTGGTCCGCTGGTTGTCGCTGAGGATGTCCATCGTCATCGTCAACGGGAAATCAACGGCAAACGCAGCAGTGACCAGAAGCACGACCTGCAACCGCAGCAGGAACAAATTGAAGTGTTAAAGATGAATAACGCAGACAACTTGGAGGATGCTGGAACATCGTCGTCATCGCCAGAAATTGTGAACGAATTAGTTGAATTGGATAATGACAAGAACGATCAGGATCAGGAAGAGGTAATTTTTCTCTCCGAAGAAGACGACGAAGAAGATGAGGCGCAGAAAAATGGTAGTGGACAAAGCAACGGCCCCAATATGATAATAATGGAAGGATCTTCCGACACCGAGCAGGATGTGATTCTGAATAACTGCCAAAAGGAAAGTCAAGCAGAGGAACAGCGAAAAACACAAACTGTTGACACGGTTCATGAAGCTCTTGATGAGGTGATAGAAATCCCTTCGACTCCACCGCCACCGCCGTCGGATGTGATTGCAGGAAACGAGGCTAGCAACAAAATTGTAAATAATAACGATAGCATTGCACTAAAGCACAAACTCACAGGTGTTTTGGATGGTAAAACTGCCAACAACAACGTTGTTCTACAGAACTGTGTAAGTCGGATAACTCAAGAATCTCCCAAGGAAGGCAATCATACTTCTTCCAAGCAGACCGACATGGGACTTTCGGAGGAAAATCGTAAGTTGAACCACTCAAGATTAATCTCCATCGAGAGCCTATCAGAACGATTATAAAACTGCCACCGGGCTCGGTTTCCGGATCAGATCATCAACCCAGCTCGCCAAAGATTACGATCAAACCGTTAAAACCCCCACCCAGTTTGGATGGTACCCAAATGAACAGCATTCCCAAGCTTACTATAAAACCGGTAGTGAATCCGGAGGAATCCAGTAGCAATACTTTGGCCAGCAGCGAACAAATGCAAATCATTCCTAAATTGCACATCAAGAATTCCTCTCTAGACAGTTCTGGTGTCGAAGGAGCAGAACCACACATTGTGCCTAAACTGACGATACGTGGCGTCAATCATTGTAGTCCGACGGTGGCAGGGAGCTCCGGAACCACCAACAACGATACATCCAGTTCCGCGGGGCATAATTCATCCAACTCATCAGCTTCAAGCTCGCCTCCATTGGTTCCTAAGCTTACGATAAAGAAGGACAACCTCCATCATCACAGTAGCCATCATCACCACCACCATCATCATCATTCGCACCACAATAACCGGTTGGTGGTGAAGGAGGATGATCCTCCTGCTATTCCTAAGCTTCACATTAAAGCAATACCGGAACCGTCCGTCTCACTCAGCTTAGGTTCGGCCGGGACAACTTCCGGTCCGGTGCTCACCAGTTCCGAAGGTGTTAAGCTTACAATTAAACCCATTCCGGAACCGCCACTACCGAAACTAACCATCAAGACGAGCACCCTGGACTCCAACGATGTCTCGGTTGTTTCCTCGACTAGTAGCAGTTTCTCACCGAAGCTATCGACTCCTCCGCCAGCTTCTCCGAGTGATCAACACTCCAATATTACGTCGACAATTCCAAAACTCACCATCAAGCCCATCCCGAAACCACCACCGGTCATTCCACGGGATCCATCGGAAGTTCCGATCCCAAAACTCACGATCAAACCAATGCCTCCGAAGCCGACTGCCTCCGAGGATAGCTGCTCAAGTGAAACCAGTATTAATTCGCTAGAATCCTCACCCATTTCGTCGTCGTCGTCGTCATCGGCTTCCAGCTCGGCCATTAGCTCCCCTTCAATCGTCCCCAAATTGACCATCAAGGTCCCAAAGGAAAACGATAGTGTCGTGACTTCCTTACCGCAAATCACCTCCGGTTCTATCACCGCCACCACTACCAGTTCGCCCAGTTTGCCACACTCTACGATACCAATTGTGACGAAGCTCAACATCAAACCAATGCCACCCCAACCAAAAGAACTGGTAAAGAGTGTCCGTTAGAATCGGAGGAAGAACCCAAGATACACTGGACGATGAAATCGACAAACCCACCACGGTCAACCTAGATCTGGAGAACCGGAACCGATCTTTATCTCAAAGGTCACTATCAAAACCATACCGAATCCCAAGAACCTAGAAATGGAACTCATCTCAACGCCTAAAATCACGGTGAAGCCGGTTCCGAAACCTGATTCTCAGCCTTCAAAACCATCCCTGCAATATGAACCGTCCACTAACAGTGAACATCCACCCCTGGAAGTAACCACTAGCAGTTCCAAAACTCCAGACTCGGGCTGTGACTCGCCAAGAATTATCCTTAAGATCAACAAGGGAAGTTCTTGTACAACAACGACTAGCGCAGCATTAAAGCACCCCCGTTACTCCTCCTGTTGAGAAAAAGGACGAACCTGTTGCCAAAGTTGCAGAAGAAACGGTAAATGATTTGAAACGATCGGTTCCTGAATCGTCGACGTGCGAGAGTCCGGATGTTCCGGAAGCGAAGAAAATAAAACTGAACCACCAATCCGTCATTGTCTCCAACAAAGAGATACGCAAACCGAACGTCGAGAATGACGTCATTGTAATAGACGATGATAGCAAGTCCGATATGGGAGAGGAACCTGCGGATCCTCAACTTGCCGAACGAACAGTGGATCAAGTCCGGAAACCTCCACCATTAATTGAGATTCCTAAAATAAATGCAATCACAACTCCACAAGTTGTAGATGCCCCGGACGCGGCGCGACCGGAAGATGGAAACAAATTAAAGGAAATGTTACTCAAAGCAAAACGCCAGCGAGCGATCACGCCATCACCTCACCTAGAACCTCGTCCCAGGCGGACAGCTGCACTGCAAGCGATCCCGGCTTCGGTGCTACTCGAGACATCCTACATCGTCTGTGGCACCAATTCCCTTACCCGTAACAGAATGCGAACTCCGTTACTGTACCCACATCCAATATCATCACCAGCGTCCTGTTGATCGAAAATGACGGAGGTTCCAGCTCGGATTGTATGATCATCGATGATCCGCTGACACTAGCTGAAAAGAATGGGACCTCAAGTAACAGTAACAGTAGTAGTTTCAACTGCGTTACACCTGTTCCGGTTCTTCCGGTATCAACTTCACCTTCAGCCACGGCTCCTACGACACCAATCTCCGTCGGTCCGCTCAATCTACAAAAGGTGAGAATGAATACCCGAAGTGGTGCAACCGCAATTGTTCCAAATGTCCCAACGACAAAAGATGTCACAATGACGCACAAAGCTCCGGATAAAGATTCCGGACTGGACGAGGGAAAACTAGACTCTGAAGATGCTCCAACACCTCCAAAGCGACCCCGGGGCCGGCCGAAGAAGATTGTCGTTGTTCCGCTTAAAGAAACTAATGAAATTGTAGCGGACGTAGTGGCACAAGAAACCGAAAGCAGCAAACTGACGTCCTTGGCCATGATAGAGGCCAATGGCAGTACGAGTTCTTCGGAGCTGCCACCCATGTCCCATACTATGTCACTATTTTCCAAAGAGAATCCCTGCCGTGTGTCACCGAGAGTGCTACTGAAACCGTTGACGCCTTCCCGGTTGGAGCCGAAACCGGCCTCACCGCTGGTAGTCACAAACACGGTTGCTTCGACCGACTCCGTTGATGGGGAAGAATCGACCTGCTCGTCATCGAAGGATCCACTGCGGGAGATGGAAGCAAAACTCAAGGAGATCAAAAATACCCCGCGCCGGAACTATCACCGGTAACGCCAAAGTAAGTAATTTTAAATTTATATTGTTTACCGTATTTCGATGTTCCTTCTCAGACCAACAAATTTGACATTCTATGTTATTTTTTTCATTTCACCGAAAACTATATTTCAGGTTATTTAAACATTGTTTGAATTCCTTGATTGATTTCATAAAATAAATAGATGAATGAATGAATATTACGCTCTCAGAGATGACGAAGTTTGTCGGACCACAGAGAGCACTATCGTTTTTTATCGTTTTCCTCTGAAATATTGTCATTTGTTTTGCCTCGCCCGTAAATGTGAAATTGCTAAAATAGAATCATTAGAATTGGCCCTCAATATGTGACAACGAAAGTATCGCTCAATACTTTTCGCTTTGTTTTGTTTTTCACCTGTGTTTTAGATCACCTTTCCGTGTTTTGTTACCGGTGTTAAATCTACCACTTGGAACCCGAATTCTTGACTCTAGTTGTTGAGTCGGTTTCCAGGTTTCCAATAAGAATTTGGAAGTGGAAACAAGAACATCTCGAAACTGGGGTTTCTACGCATGGCCAAAAATATTACGCTTCCGGTCGATTTCAAACTCGATATTTCAGAATGTTTTTGTATTTCAAAGAATTGGTTCTTGTCTAACCGACACAATCAATTCAAAATCCTGGCTTGGCCATTCTCCCAAAATTTGAACTCTTTGTAACCGGTTTGAAGCTTTAAAAATTACCTGTAAGAAGTTTTTATGCATGGTCAAATATGTAAGCACAAATAGCATACATATTTAGATACTGCTATTTAAGAGAGCTGCGATTCCGAGGATGAGAACAAAAAAGTTCGAATATGAACTTCGAAAGCCGTTGCCCTACGAGTTAACAACCAAAAGAGTTCAAATTTCAGGAGAATGATAACGAAAGAACAAATGCTCATGTTCTATATACAATAACTTCATCACTATGTATGAAGAAGAACTTTACAAAGAAAACTTATTTACTTGTTTCGTCGATATTTGTAGACTTGCTATCAAGTTTTTTCTAATGGTGCCTCAGGCATTGTCACATCGATAATCTCACAGTAATTATTATAAGTACTAATCATTCTGTTAATTGGCCTGTTTTTTTTTCATAATTTGGTGTAACTTGAAATACATTTCTAATTCTTAAAGTGCGTGTATAAAAGATTTAATCTTGCTAAAAGGATACTAAATTTATACGCTGCGAAATCACATCGTTAACAAACGAGATCATGGCAACTTCCGTACGTTTCTTCAGGGTTTCAATACAAATTAACAGGCAGCGTAGAAGATGGAAGATAAAACCTAGTTTTCTAAGAGCAAATAGTAAAAACTGTTCTTGGATAGATTTTGTACGGTTAATATAAATGACATTATTGGTATAAATATCAAATCACAGAGCAATATTCAAGAATGGATCTTACATACGCTAGATAAAGTGTTTTGATGATATATGAATCCTTTGAATTAAAGCTAACTTCTTTAATGAATCTTAACACATTATAGGGTCTATGAATGATTGTATTTAGATGATCTACAAACGTCAGTTTTGAATCAAGAATTAATGTTCTTTATTTCATTACATCTTTCAATTATCTGATTTCCTAGCTTTAAGGTGAAATCATTAGTGGGGTATTTTTTCGAATATGATGTGTTATTGCAGCACAGATAAGTCCATTGCTAGACAAAATCGTCAAAAGGTCGAAAGGAACAATTGTAAACAATGACTTAAAACGTAAATTTCCTGGAAATGCCAGGTTGCTTACATCTATATCTACTACCGATGGGAAGGTAATAACTCCTTCTATCTGTTGCTGGGGCTATTTTGGTTGTGGGAGCAAGCAGATCCCAGAAAAATACGCAAGAGGTCATTGTTTACAAATGTTACTTTCGACCTATTGACTATTTTGTCTAGATTGAGTCGATTTAACACAAGATTAACATCATTTACAAAACGAACAACGGGCCCAAATGCAACCCCTGTGGAACACTAGAGGTGACATTAACTGCTCTATAAATCTTACCTTTGAAACGAACGATCTGTGTTCTATCCGTGAAATATGATCCAAACCCATTCGCTTTAATTTGAAAAGTAGCAATGGAATATCTACCCTGTTAAAGATTTTGCTGAAGATAGCATTCAAAACTTCTAAGAAATTGCCAATGATGTTGACCTATCTTTGAAAAACCCATTGAATAGCTTTTTCATTTCGGTAGAAAAGGCCGGGATGGTGTTAGTAAGCATAGTGATCTTTAAATTTTTTAACTTTTTAATTGTTCATTCCAAGTTTGCGGCAGTGATTTTTTGTCCGCTCGGTCAACATGTTCATTGAACAGATAATCAGTTGTATCACAAAAGTGTTGAACTACTTTATAAAAAGAGAAAATATAATCTTAAATATGTCGCAACCACTCGGTCGCCTTGATATGCGTTTTTTAAATTGTTATTCTTGATTCAGTAAAGCCAAAAAGTCAAAAATTTTCGACGAAAAATTTTTTTTTATGGGAATTGCAATGAGCTTGAAAATATTTCTATCATTGGATAGGACTCACCAAATTCTGGCATTCAATGAAATTTAACTTCTGCTGTAAAATCCATTAATACTTTCTTCTACCAGTTCCATTGAAACGCGTTTTTGAGCTCTCAGGGACTTGGTGGACCATTCTTGGCTTTTGCCGTACGATGTTGAAGTAAAATAAATATGGAAATGTGTGAAATTGGACTGATTTGTCTCAAATTTGGTTCTGAAGCTCAGGGGACAAGGGGAACAAGTGTTTCCTTAAAAAAAATCCAAAATTCTTTGCACCCTATTTTTGTAGAAAATTAGCCGTTATCACATTGAGTTTGGCCGGAAACACATTGAAATACGTCGTAGAGTCACATTGGTCTATCAAAGTAATTAATAAACGGGATCCATTTGCTGCACGACAGGATACCAAATGGCGATTAGGCCAACGTAGTTTTCTATCCTCTGTTTTAAGAACTTCCTTTAAATCATTCAGATTGAGAAGAATTTCAAGTTATTTCCTAATAAAATAGCTTGATCCTGATACAGTGATCTATAAACTATGTTTCTTGTGAGGTTTGGAAAAGGCCCACATATTTTGATTGGTTCGAGTGATCTTTGAAAAAGTATCAATATAACATGATTTGGTGGAACTTTCTATCCGTTAAAAAGTAAAGAAATGGGAACTGTAGATGGCATTGCGCAATTTATGGATTGTGGAATTAAGATATTTCAGAAGAACTGTGTTTGACTCCTGCTCGATGAAAAACTTCAAGGAACTTGTTTTAATTCAGGATAAAAGGAGAATCTCAAAACCATTCTGAGTGCTACAAAAAAAAAACGGTATGAATTGTCGAAAGACTGACATGATTGACTCAATGAATAGCTTCTAACGTATTCATTTTTCATTGGTTTCAAAAATGTTTGAGTTTTTTTATGTTGGATAACACTCTTCAGCAACATATTGGGGTAAAAATGAGAAAATTTTAAGTTGGGACCTTCACGAAAATTATCAGCTTTTGATCGTAATGACTGATTCATTCCGCGTTAAAAAAATCTCTCCACGCATCTTCTGAAACATTTAATTAACATTGTTCTCGATAGTAAACTATTGAATATAACTCAAATAAGGGGTCATGTGTTTTAATCAGTCTTGGTAAAAGACATGGAGGGTTATTCCGAGAGTCGAAGTGACGTTTGTCACTTGGTGAAGTGAGAAAACTCACCTGCGGTGACGTGACTCTTCTGGGTTAATCAAATGGAGAGTCACGTCACTGCAGGTGACTTTTCTCACTTCACCAAGTGACAAACGTCACTTCGACTCCCGGAATAACCCTCATGCTCATTAGATTCAAAAGCGTGGATTTTCAGGCAACATAGCATTGCATATATGTAAACAAGTTCATTTTCAAATCGAATTTCGAAATGTCAGAAATTAAATTCAATCAATCACAATGAATATCAATTACCCGTCGGGATTGGAAAAATGCAAGGGCAGCCCAGTCCAGGGTATTCTTGCCCAACATTGTTAGCATCTATTCCTCTGGGACGATGATGATGGCCCTGGTTGTTCCATGTTATTAGGATTAGGATTCAAAATCACTTATAAAAAATTATCACAAGAGATGATATTCAAATGAAATTCATGCTTACCGGTTGATAATCAAAACAACAGTGAAAGCAGATTTCTGACCACACATAGAGCCGACTTCATTCATTGCAGCAAACAAAATTCAGTTGGCATAGAAGTGGCAGGGGCTTCCATGAAAACTGGGAATGTAAACATCATCATTACACTGGGAAAAATCATTTTCACTTCTCATGGATATTTTATGAAAATTCAAGGCACTAGTTCTAAATACGTTTTCCACACTAAATTCGCCAAATGCACAGAATTCACAGATGACAAATTCGAGCAACCATGTTCTCATATAAACAGAGAACGATATGACGATGAGAAACCAGCGTTAGACTGGCAGCTGGCGGTGGTCACATATCTATTGGTGGGCAGCTTATGGGACAACAGTAGATGGCCAGGCAGCCGGTTGATCGAAGGCATTTAAATGGAACAATCTTTTTCCAAAGAAGTCCGAGAAGGCATATATTTTACCGCGGACATAGTCATAGTCCTTTTCAGGAAGACAGCTTCTATTTTTCCTGATTAATTTGATTTGAATTCCTCTAACTTATCGCACGTATTGTCTGTAGGAAAGCGCAACGACAAAGTTTGACCTGTTTAGTAAGATACCTGTCACTAAAAAATGCGAAAAAAGATTAGTAATTTCCATTTAATTCCTACTGCCTTTATTGCTTATCTTGACATGTCATTCATTCACCTTTCTTCTTATTTTCTAGCGACAAAGTGTTGAATTAATTGCTGTTTAACAATAAAAAATTATGGCTTGTATCACCATTCCGTCTGCAATTTTTCACTTTGAATAATCCGATATCAATGAAATCGATGCATCCGTACATCGGGAAAATCCCCCGAAAACCTTTACGAGCCAAACAAGCTGGGTTGCCAACCTGTTCTTTTAAGGAGAACCAAATGACTACAAAACCGTTATATTTCAATGAAATAATAAATCCGCTCAAATCGTTATGCTTTTCAACGTCCATCCATCATGCGATTGTGACGCTCTATTTTTTAAATTTATAGAATAATTCAATTCGTAATGAGACGAGACAGTGCAATCATATTCTCGGCTCATGTTCAACGTCGCCACTTGGCTGCAGAATTACGGTAAAAGTCACCAGTTTGTCACCAGTAATACCCAGAAGGTGTTTAAAATACTACAATGGGTGATGAATCAGCGGAGGCTTAAAATCTCGAAAAAATATAAAAAAGGTCAAGTTATTAACTATTGAATCCAGCTCGAAATCCGACCAGATTTATATTCATTTTGCTCTATATTGAGGGTCTCAAATCTCTTAGTGGTTGTAGATGTAAAGTTTAGTTAGAACAAAATAGTCAACTTTAACATGCTGCTACCTTGTTCTCTTATAAATTGGGCTGAATCAACCCCACAGAAGTACATTATCGTTAATTTTAACATTGGTCGGAAAGTTAAACATTAGATCAAATTATTCAAAATAATAGTATCTTGAACGTTTATTGTTTTGGAGCTCCCATGTTCAATATTAATAGGGATTGTAAGCAAAGCCTACTTGGTATCCCAATAGAGTGATTCGAATAGTTTTCAGCAAATGTCACACAGATAGCTGAAGGAATTCTGTACGTGTCTTCTGGGTGCTTGCTTGTATTAACGTATCTTTAAACTGTACGTCTGCTGTAGACGATTTTGTTCATTCGAGACGTAAAACATTCTGGGTTTTCTGGGTGTTTCTGTCACCCTGTACTGAGATTCAGTGCAAATGTAAACAATAATTCGAAACAAATCCTGCTTGCGAATTAAAATGAATAATACTCATGTTTTGGGGATCTTAGAGTTCGTTGATAATGCTCCTTTTTATGGAGGGTGAACCTCGTCACTGTTTACTACTGTTTAGCTGTTCTGCTATAACCAAAGATGTGAAGAGAAAGTATCGATAGGTCCAGAGCTCGGCAGGTATTGAAATTGAATAGAAGTAGTTTGATACTTTCTATTCACATCTTTGGTTCTAGCAGAAATTGCTGTTCACAACTAGGACGTCCTTTGCTCCATTTCAAAGCATAGCGATAATATGAAAGTATTTCCTTCAATATATATTTCCGATGATAATTTCGCCCATGCATGCATATGAGCGTGTCCACAATTATTTAGAAAAATAGTATCCTGCAAATCACAGAGCCAATTGTTCCACATGCCAAGCTGTACCTCAGGTTCTAGTTTGAATCAAATCGGTCAACATTTAACATTTGTTAAAGTGGGTTCATTTTTGTATAGAAATAATCATCATGATGTATGGAGAAAGACCACGATTCACAATCTTTAAGCTGTTATCAGGGATGGTAAATGTACTGTATTTCGATGTTATTCCCATAGAATTTTAAATTTTTCATTACGATCGAATTGAACCCACGCAAAAGTGAACTGTCATGAGAGAAAATGTCATTACATTTCTGTATTGTTTTCTACAGACGACGAAACATTTCTGCTGCTACCAGCCGATGGTTTAAAAAACGTTGCAACATAAATTTGTTGCTCGGAATTTGGTTGATTGCTGGCGTATTTCTGCATACACACTTAGAAAATTTTACAGTCTTCGGTCGTTTTTTACCGAACTTTCAACAGCTGAACGTTCGGTAATCCGATTTACCGGATTTCGGTTAAATTCTACAGTATTTCGGTAAAAAAAATTACCAGTACTTACCCAGTTATTACCCAGTAGCCAAATTTTACCGAAATTCGTTAAATCGGAACTGTTCAGCTGTTGAAAGTTCGGTAAAAAATTACCGAATACTGTAAAATTTTCTGAGTGTGTACATACGAGGTTTATTGTTAGGATCCAAATTATAAGAATGAGGACTAGCAACTCATAATCAAAGAATATAAAATAATCGCGCGCGTGTGTGTGTGTGTGTGTGTGTGTGTGTGTGTGTGTGTGTGTGTGTGTGTGTGTGTGTGTGTGTGTGTGTAATCCAACTCCCACTGTCCGGCAGTGCTTTTATGGACGAAAAATGTCTGCAGCTATCATGCTTTTATTCTAATCACAAACTGTGAACATTTTTAGCCCGGGTGTTGAAAGGTGATAGCTCTGAGATCCAGTGACCCATTTCAGAATGTCTGGTCACTCACGTCCATTCCGAGGTCACTTTCACTTACAACAAGCCCCACATAAACACAATACTTATATCAATTGGATATTTGTACTATATTTACACTTACATTATCGCAACATGTTCTGTTACGATCATGGCACGTATTTAGTAGTATGTATTTCGTATTAGATCTCACCAGTAATGTTTGATGTTTCCTTGATGATCCTGCTCCTTTTGTTCCACTTTTAGTATCTATTTTCGAATCTTCCGCTGAGAGATTTATTGTTTTTTTTTCTGTGCTAACTCGATCACTCACGCCGCGAACAATATTTAACCGGAGTCCATTGTCAAAACTAGAAAGTTCCTAAAATAAAATCAGCAAAATCACTTCACGCTAAAATATTTCGATAAAAGTATAGCGTCTGGTAACCCTACTCCCATTTTCATCTCATTTCTGATTTCGTGCTTTTTATTCAAAAATTTTAATTGTTGAAAGCAAGCCACAAAAGGAATCAATTGATTGATACATCAAACCTACATTGCCGATTAATATGAATAATGGATCATGAGATGAATAATGGAAAAGTTCCCCTATCTGGTAATGCTTTCCAAAAGTGTGCCAGTTGGTTTTGATTTGATTTGAAACTATTTCAGCTATTTCAACTGATTCTATATGATCATATGCAGCATTTCTACTATTTGCAAATACTGTACTTGACCATTGATCACCATCTCAGAACTATAATGTTTATCGGTAAGAAGTATTAGAGGATTATCAGAAGCACTTTTGGGCTGCATTTCCACTGATCTGGCAAACACTTGTGTGCTTCTTTCCAAAATGGTAAAGAACCAGACCAGCCCTGGGACCTGGTAGTTAAAGTTAAACTACCTCAAGGTTTTGCCAGTGCCCAGGGTAATCAAAGATTGTCAAATAAGTGCGTTTTTAATCAAACTAGGGTAGGTAACGACTTAAGCACCCCGGGAACCTATCCCAAGCACGGGGTAAACGTTAACTTATAACGTGCATTTTTTTTCAGTATGGTGCTCCATCTAGTGAAGCACCATACTGCAAAAAATGAGCGTTGTAGGTTAACGTTTACCCCGTGCTTGGAATAGGGTCTTGGGGTGCTTAAGTCGTTACCTACCCTATTAAATACAGTCGCAGGCAATTTCTAAACTGTTTGAAAACTGACAGAAAAAATAAGACAAATTTTTTCCTTTTTATTTTCTTCCTTCCGCGTTCGCTTGAACTGTACCTATAAACTGTTGGTAGTGTGCGGCCTACAACACTCCGCCACTGGCGACTGCTTCTGTTAAAACTGTACATTCATCACCGCTGGTTATCGTAATACAGTCAGCAGCGTCCGCCGCAGGACGACGTCATTGATTTTACAGAGATCACATTAAAGCCTATTCAGACAGTTCGATTTACAAGCTGAATCCGACTTCTGTTGACCTAAGCTATCAGTAGAGCCACAAATTTAATTGTTTAGCCCTCTTCAAATATTTCTCGAAAATTACTCCTCATTTTCATCTGCCTTGGTACATCTTACCTGATGTTTGTAAACGTTAAATTTGTTGGCCTGACGTTTAACCAAGTAAATAACCTTCACATCAACGTCACTTAATCTGTCGATTTATTTCTTTCCTCGTATTATCTAGACCCCGCGGAAGAGGTCGTGGTCGAGGACGTGGAGTACGAGGACGCTTCGCTGCAATAAGCCAGAGTGCTAAAGCGATACTGATTCAAACAGGTAAGTTGCTATTTCCCTCCCAGCTATGGACACTTTATCCTATGACAGTATTTTTCACAGAAAACACCGGAGCGGATGACACTCTATCGCCTCCCGCCTTCGCTGGTATTGGATCGGCTTCCCCGGTCCGCCGTGGTCGTGGTAGTCGAGGAGGCGGTCGTGGACGCGGTAGTAGAGGAGGCGGTCGTGGACGCGGTAGTGGACGAGGTCGTGGTCGAGGTCGTGGTCGTGGCCGTGGAAGTCGTGGTGGTCGGGGTGGAGTACGGTCCAACTCTGCCAGTCCCTTGAAATCGGGAAGTCCCATGAAGTTCACTCCCGGAACGGAATTCAGTGCTTTCATGACGCCGGATGGAACGGTAAGTGCTGCTGCTATGCAAATAGATTTCTAATATCTTTCAAATGCAACGATCGCATCAAGGTTCGTCGACCTCACGTTTCCAATCTCCCATAAACACACAGTGACCTATGCGATAATCGCTTTTGATTTGCGTACGCTTTCTTTCATTATCTGTTTTGAGCATGTTGCTGCTTCTGCTTACTGTCAGCCTGCTAGGTGTACTAGTAAACAGAGAGCGCAAACTTAACGCAAATATTGTGCAATTATTACGAATCCTAGAGGCTTGCCTCCGATCCCTCGTGCTCTCTCGTGTCTATCTCTCACACTCTAATTTTGCTCGTTCTCTCCATCCACCCACCCATCCATCTATCCATGGTCCACCCAGTCTCGTGTTCTCGTGTTTCCACACTGGACGGGATGGATGATATGGTCCTCGCCGCACCTTTATGAAACTGCTCGACTCTCGGGGTTGTTGGCGGCAAAGCATCGGCATTGTCGCTTTCGGCGGTCCATATCACTTCTGTTTCTGCAGCCGGTAGCGCATGTGGGGAAAGAGAGGGAAGGCGTGTAGCGGTGAATTTGTTTTTTTTTTCGTCAGATCCGTCATTGCAGTTTTTGTTTTGCTCCGGATTTTCCGCTAGATGCGTTCGTCGTCCGTGTTTCGGTTCAACATCTCTCGTGTGTGGCGTGTGGCCGTTGGTGTGACAAACGTTCGAAGCCAAGCAAACTAGTTGACGCCGGTCACGGTGTAGTTTACGTTGTTGTGTGTGCGGCGGTGTTGAGTCCTTTCCCATTGACGCTCATCGTTGCGGATGCAACAGGGTAGTAGATCGTAGTTAGCCGATACGCTTAAGGTGTAGCTCTGAACAGAATTAGGAGATCGATCATATCGATAACTAACTTTAATGATGGTACCATATTTTATTATGTTTCACACCATAATAACTTATAACCATTTATAGATTCGTAGTTCGAAAATTGTGCTTCGAGTATTGATTTATTCAGATGCACTCTGGTGAATGAATGTTCACATTCAGGTGCTCCCGCTTTCAAAGATAATATACACATTCTTAAAGATGCAGTTTTTCGGACAATTCAAATGACTTCGATGAATGGACCATGGTCCATAACGTACAGTGATGGCCTGATAATTAATTAGCTCGGTTAGTCGATTTTCATTCAAACAAGTCCACTTTGGAATGCTGTATCCAACAACTGTTTTGGATGGATTTTGAAGGTGTATTCATGAGAAACGAGATTGGGCCTTATTATGGGTTTCACTTCACGGTGGAAACGAATACCGGTTAAAAATTTCACGTGCGAATCAAATGGATATCACTGCCTTTAATGGTGAAGTGATAACATGAATTTTATTATGCCGATGAAACCACATATGTACACACTTAGATTTTTTTTACAGAAATCTGTAAAGTTTTACAGAATTCTCAACAGCTGAACGTTCGGTAATCCGATTTTACGGATTTCGGTGAAATTTTACAGATATCTGTAAAAAACTTACCGGATTTCGGTAAAATTTTACTGAAATCCTTAAAATCGGATTAACGAACGTTCTATATACTATAAGTTCCAATTTTTTTGAAACTCACTCGTTGCCAAAGAAGCTTTGCATTTGCATATGCTTATGCATGCATAAAGCTGTGCATGATGTTTAATAATGATTGACACTATTTGATAGAACAAAGCAATACTCTGATCTTCAAGTTGTCACTCTGTCGTAGGTGAGAGGGCCTCATCTCATGCAAAAGACCACTATGTGAGACTCTCCTTTCTTTAAAATGCCACGTCGTAGTACGTTTATTTGAAGGCACTGAAAGAGGTGTGATACTGGCAGATTTAGCCGTAATTCATGGTGCATTAGGCGGCATTTAACCTTCTCTTCCACAATTCACGAATGAATTCAACAACCAGACCAAACACATATCCATCATTCCGTAAAAGTTGTAATGGAAAAATGTATTGATTCCATAATAGTGGAATAATTTGAAAAACGATTGGATCAGCATTGTATTGTTGCTTATGATCATCGAGCTCCTGTATGAAGGGCCAAAAACATTTGGGCGGGCTCATAAGCAAAGACACTTACACGAAACCCGCAAATATAGAGAAAAGCAACTCCTTCCAACAGCAAGTTCATACTCACAGCACTAGAATCGAGCCCTCGATTGACAGAATAAACTCAATAGATGGGGTCTAAGAGTCCTCCCTTGTTCCGCGAAATGTTAACAATAGGAAGGAGGCAGTCCGATGCTCGCTATCCAAATCGTTTCTCTTGGGTGTCCTGGTGATCCCTCCCTTTCCCCGTTGTATGTTATTTAATATTTAGTATATTTTATTGTGGTGATTTGATTGCTTACCTTATGTTAGAAAACTTGGCTGAAAGTAAAATTGGTTAAGGTTATATACCGTTCTTTACTTAATGCTTTCATTTGTATTGCTCACGGTCATGGGATAGGGAAGAGAACAGGAGTAAGGAGAGAAACCATTAGTAATTGGTAACAAGCTATGCGCATATGAGATTTTCATGGTGATACTCTCACAACTGCCGTTCAGAATGGTTCGACGGATGCCTATGAGATATCTTTCCCGATGAGTTTCCTCCCGTTTACTCAATCCATAACGTTTATTTATAGAAGACAAAACATATTTTACAACGTGCTACATTTTGGAATATCAGGGCAATGATCTCCCATCGCATAGTCAAGTGATATTACAGGCTGTCCATTTGGTTCAGGCATTTTTGAACGTTGATGTGATAGTTTAATTGGAAGAAGCAAAGCAAACTAAGAACAGATGAAGACTTATAGCTTATAGCTTTAAGTATATCATATAAAGCAAACTGCAAAAGATAAAACTTAATAATTCAGCTCAAAACTAAAGAAAAAAAATGGTCAAAGAGGAAATTCCAGATGAAAAATGGCAACAAGTAATTGTTGAATAAAATATGATGATATCATGATAAAAAAACTACCACTCATTGTAGCACGGAAACTAAATCTGACAGCTATAGGCTCTCCTCTCTGTTTGACCTGATCAAGCTTTAATAACCAAAGACTCGGGAAACACAGGAAATGCGGGAAAAATGTGGGAATCCCAAATCATCGGGAAAGATGCGGGAAAAAGTTGGGAATCCATCAGGAATTTTTTGTCATATTGAAGGAACCATACTCACCCCTTTTTCGTTTTTTTCATCTAATCGTTCCAACGATTTCATTATCAGTGTTTCTCTGCAAATCCAGGATTGCTGAAGAAGTTAGCTCAGTACTCTATGGATAGCCCGGCTGTCAACTCATTTTGACTGGTACAACGCTAAGGTATGCCTTATTTACGGTGAATTTTAGTGCAAAAAGTATTTTTCTTTTTATATGCTAAACGAGTTCCGCCTACCTGGGATGGTAACACTGCTGTCAGTTTTAAAACACCGTGAAGTCTCAGTCCATTCGTATAATAGACAAATATTTGTCACTGCAGTGGACAGAAACCTATTGTACCAGTTACCGACCAATTGATACATAACGATATTTTTGATCACTAGAATTATCTATAGGGAGTTCAAGACAAAAATGAGGTTCATTAGTTATTCCACTGAAATTCAGGGAAGTTCGTCTGGTGAAAAGTGAACAAGTTGTAAGAAGAAAGCTACAAATGTTGCCTTATTTCAGAAGAATTGTGGACGAAGTCAGGAAGCAGGACGAAAGAAAGGTTTTCGTCGATATTCCGATCAAAAGTGTTTGCTGTTGTGTTGTGATTGATGCGGTAGATGATAAAATGCTGGGACCAAAGATGAATTTTGTCATCACGTCTGCAGCAATGATCGAGTAGTATCCAAAATCCGATCTTCTATGGCCTCGTTTCTTTTTGACGATTTGACGGGACTAGTAAGAGCCGCTATGGAGATTTGTTAAGCCGCTATTGAAATGGTTAAGCCGAGCATCTGTCTGTCGACTGTCAATCTTTTTACTGTTTTTTTTTTTGAAGAAGAAGAAGCTACTCAACAAATCTCCATTAACATACTCTTCTGAACGCTGCAGTTTCTCACAAAGTGAAAGAAGAATTTGGGCAGCTGTGCTCATTGCCGTCTTCAAAGACGTTGCTTGCCGGATTCCAGTGAAAACAACTTTCCAAGAAGGAGCTGCCAAATTTGATAACATTTGTTAAAAAGAGTTTGATAGCTCCTAGGATTGTCTACAAACTGTCAACGACGTTGAAATCACGAATTCCTTGATTAAATGTACACGCAACGCACGTGCATCGTTTTAGACTCAAAAACCTCGAATGCTTTACTATTTTTCTTCGATGTTTATGTCTTTAGAAACTTGAAGGTCTATGACTTATATAGAATGAATTTTGTTTCTCTTTTGCAAAATGAGAAACCATAGCAGATTACGCAATACACAAGGAGGCCGATATGCGGCTGCTATCCGTGATTTTGCCTTTATGAAAAAAGTCAGAATTTCAGAATGAACAATTTCCTCAAAAACTTCAAGAATATCTAATAATCCAAATTATATTAATTCATTTTCCCAGTCGGGAAAATTAGGCTAAAGTATGGAAAAATGGGGGAATTTTTAAATTTGGATTGTGTGGCTACCCTGTAACCGTTGATTATGCCATTGTATGCATTCACTTATACTTTTCTATAGGGATATAAAGACTCTCCTTCCAGCAACAAGATTGAACAAGTCTCGACAACTTATTCAAAACGATGTATCTGATTTTGTAAATAAAAAGGGGAAGTATGATTCAAATAACTAGAAATTAGAAGAAAAATTAGTATTTTCCATTTAATTTCAACTACTTTTGCTTATCTTGACAGATACGCGTATTTCGTCTACAATGTGATAGCAAAGGTAGTTGGAATTAAATGAAAAATACTAATTTTTCTTCTAATTTCTAGTTACAGGTATTCCACTAAACAGCTCAAACCCTCTAGGATTCATGATTCAAATGTTAAAATCTTGAAACCCTTAGCACTTTCACGCAAACTAGGGCCACCAACACAAGGAACAAGGAACCCCTAACATGAATAATGATGCTAGTTTCTGTGGAGATGCAGTGAGTTTTTCGAAATTTACGTTTGAATCTTTGTTCCCCTCTTTGGGGAACTCCCCTCTACAAAATAAGATAAGTTGTTTTGAGTAAACTTTCAAGAATTCGTTAACAAAACGAGCTATCTAACATACAGATGCTCCAAATGGAAGGGGAAAAGAGCCCGCTCTATATTCACAAACTGTTAGCAATGGGGAGTGGCAATGGCCTTCCCACTCTCCCCACCCAGTCGGTTTCACTCGGGTGCCCTGCTGGTCCCTCCCATTCCCCAGTATTAGCATGAAATATTCATATAATTATGTTTGTATTTTACTACAAATATACGTATCTATCCTATGGTCCTCTGTTGATTGATCCCAACATCAGAGAAATGTGTATACCGCTTCCTGAATAATCATGCCTAAAGAATATAGCCTCAAACATCTAGAAAGTTATCTCTAAATTCATAGATAAACTTTAATTATACTGAAATGTAATTTTCGATTGGGAGTCAACAATCATCTACAGGCAAACAGACATTGAATCACCTTGAAAGTTTCATAGTGAGTGTTCGATGAATAGCATTTAAGAGTGATGTCTATTTTTCTGTGATTTCGCAATAAAGCTCGTTCTTATTAGTTTCCAGAGACAGCAGTAATTCACTGAAATCTTGTTTTGATGTATCCTGAAAAAGTTAGTCAAATCTTTCGATATTTAAAAAAAGTGCAAGTGCTTGTGAGATAGGAAAATGTGGAAGATCGTTTGCATTAAAAATATGGACTTTTTCGGATGAGTTAAAAGAAATAATTGCTTTTGATAAATTTCCCATGAAAGGTAATTATATAAGCTTAAAGGGTGTATTCGATAAAAATGGCACACAGAAAATCTTCTGTAACTTTTGAATCGTATGAGTAAAAAACCTAGAAATTTGAGTAGATCTTATCCATAGTGTATTATTTTCATCTGCCAAGTTTCATAGTTATACATTCAGTAGTTCCAGTTATGTCGTCGAAACAAGAAATTGTCCGCGAGAAAATTTTGTGCACTCACAATCAAAATCCAGGGGCGTCCCACCGGTGGATTGCTAAAAGGCTTGGAATTGCAAATACAACTGTGTCTCGTGTAATAAGAACCTTCAAGGAGCGTTTGAGTGTCCAAAGGAAGGAAGGGAGTGGTCGTAAAAGTGGTAAGTAAAATGGCCAGGAAAGTCGTACAACAATTCAAGAACAGTCCAAACATGTCAATTCGAGATGTCGCTAAAAAGTCTAAGGTGTCAGTCGGTTTTGTGCAGAAAACCATGAAGCGTGCTGGGTTAAATGTTAACAAAGTGCAAAAAGCCCCAAACCGGAATGAAAAACAAAACATCACTGCGAAAACCCGCGCCCGGAAACTTTACACGAAGCTGCTCACCAAATCCGGTTGCATCGTGATGGATGACGAAACATACGTCAAGGCCGACTTCCGTCAACTTCCTGGGCAAGAATATTTCGTTGCCAAGTCGAAGTTCGATGTTCCGGAGGATGTTCGAAAGAAGAAACTATCGAAACTTGCAAAGAAGTTTCTAATCTGGCAGGCGATTTGCGGATGTGGTGGAATAAGTGCTCCCTTCATCACTTCCGGAACAATAAACGGTGCGATTTACACGGAAGAGTGCCTTAAGAAGCGTCTCTTTCCATTCATTAAGAAGCACAAAGGATCAACTCTGTTTTGGCCTGATCTAGCATCCTGCCACTACGCTCGAAACGTATTGGAGTGGTACCGAGCCAACGAGGTCAATTTTGTGCCAAAGGATATGAACCCACCAAATTCACCGGAACTTCGTCCAATTGAAAGATTCTGGGCAATTATGAAAACGGAACTTCGCAAATATTCCAGAACTATAAAAACAGAGCTAGAATTGAAGAAAATTTGGATAAAAACAACAAAAACACTGGGAAAATCGGTTGTACAAAATTTGATGGGTGGAGTGAAAAGGAAGGTGCGGGCATTCGGGATGGGAGACGAAATTGAATAAAACAAATGTTGTAAATCAAAACTCATTAGTAGTTCTTCATTCCCTGAAAATTTCAAGAAAATCCGATAATCAGTTTAATTTTGATGAGTATATATGTGTGTGCCATTTTTATTGAATACACCCTTTACTTGCAAAAAACATTTTACGCCTTTGCGAACGGTCTTCCGGCAGTTAACCGAAACATTCGCCATGGCGGACAAAAACATGCTTGTAGGCTCATCAATTCCTCTTCAGTTTTCGCGACAAAATTATTGGAGTAGATCTTACGCTTCAGGTTGGCCCAGAAATTCTGAATGGGGCGCAGCTGGGGAACGTTGGGCGGGAGCGTTTTCCCTCGGTCTTCCTCTTCAGCATCCTTTGGAGCTTCTTGTCGTTCAGGATCGTCGGCCGTCCGGAACCGGGCTTTCTTTCGATGCTCTGAATGTTGTCTAATAGTGCGAAGATGTTGTAGATACCGAAACGGGTGTATCCGGCGTGCGTAAAGTGCCGTGAAGTGCCGCACGATGTCCGTTTTCGACGCGGCGGAGTGCCGTTCTTTGAACGCGCACACTTCTGAACGAAGTTGCTTCACTGGTTTTGTCATCACGGTTAGAGTTCGACAGATACAGCTGTCAAATTTTGTCTGCTAACTCATGGGTTACTATGATTGATGCTGCATGGGTAGTTTCGTCAGTGCGGGTGAAGGTAAACCCACGAAAAATCGGCAATTTTTGTCCATTTTTTTTTTAAATGCAAACGTTATTCAAGTTTGTGTTGATTAAAATAATCTGAAATATACTTTCTTTAATTTGAATGAGGTGTCTTTTTGTCTTTTTGAGCAATTCGGAGTAACAATACAACTTGTCAAAGCTCTCCAGGATCGAAAAGAGTCGGCAGACTTCCTTAATTTCATGACTTTTATTAGCACGCATGAAAAGTACAAACCGATTGAAGAAAACCGGGTCGAAAAAATCAGCGAAAATGTGTGCAGAAGCATCGTTGACAATCGACATCTAATATTTTATTTTCAATGTAAATTTTCATATTATTTGATTTTTTTTTATAATATTCCTAACCATTTATGTTATGTCATTAAATTTTGATTATACGAGCTCTCTTACATTTCAAACGAATACTAGCCCTTGCTCAGATCAACGACATTGGCTGATATACTCTTGGCTGTTCTCATCAAAGCCACCGCTGGACAATAAATATATAAATAATGATCGCACCGCGCTTGCTTTAATTTCAGTCGATTCCGGAGCACTTTTCTAATTATGTCTTCAATATAGACTGCGTAAGATTTTCAGATTGAGACTGCAAGGCACGGAATGCTGAAAACATCGCTCCGGAACTGAAAAAAATTGAGTGAGAGAACGAAAACAGCAAGTCGAAATCGACGCATCTCTCGCCGGCAGCAGGGGAGTTTTCTTTCAAAGAGCAACCACATCGTTAGTCGAAACCTTCCCGTTCCTTATCGTCTTCGTGATTTTCGGTACGACATGAGCGCTTAGCTGTCCCGGCGAAGAAGGCAACGTTCGCCATGCATTCCAGCTGCTGCGAGAGTGTGGAACAGGTTTTTCCAAAAATGGTTCACCAAACAAGGGCAGACAATGTAAATATTCGGTTGGTTTGCAATTGCAGCAGTACTAGTAGGCATTGCTCGGATGTCGTGCAGCCATTTTTCTTCAGTATTTTTTGTTTTATGGTTTTGTACTGTAACATTTAAAGGCATGCAATGTGCTGCATCAATTGCTCTTCATGAGTGTTACGATTATTCTTTGCCAATCGTCATAATTTGCTTCGCTTTCGCGAAGTCAGTGGAACAAACACACACAACTATGCCTTTTCCGCGGGGTGTTCCTCATGGCCATCTTTGGTGGTGTGCTGTATGAATGTGCGTCCATAATACCAACAACATGTGAGCGGGCCATACGGAATGAATTAGAGCGAGTGAGTAGGCAAGCGAGTGTAGAATGCCTTGCTGCGCGCGAGTTTTCAAGAAATCGTCAAGCATCGGACATGCCGCGATAAATTAGCAAAACCTCGCCGCTTTCATGCTTTGAGGATAGAGCAAAGGCAATAATTCGTTATAGGGTAGGGTAGCCATCAGCTCCGTCCGAAACAATCAGCAGTTTTATGGTGACAAGCTACTCACACGTAAAAGGTGGCACTCGAAAACACCATCACATTCAGCTTGTTCTATAGCATTTGGTTGAGGGAATTCAGGGGAATACTATGGCTGGGAAAAAGATTTTGAAGCACGCACAAGCAAATGGTACTAGAATGTGAGACAAGTATGTTTGTAATAAACTGTTTCCAAAATTATGATGACGGATCACCCCAGTGTACCCTATTCACTGCTACTTTCGACTGTATTGATGCCGCGTTGCATTTCCATGCCGATGTCGAACCAAGTTCCCAGATTGCTGTAGGGTAGATAACTGCTGAGCAATAGGGTGTATGAAATTTTGATTGTACTTGAGTATACACTTTGTTCCCCCTCTCTATCTCTTAGCAAGCAGCATGTCATATAACACAACAACTGAAAACATGCAATTTTAGCCTGCTGCTTTTGGTTTCTATACAAAGAATTGTTCGAGGGCTCTCGGGCGAACAAGCGTTGCCTCACTTTCGACCGTCAGTGTAGCTCGCTTTGCTTTGTGTACGTTCTCCCTTATGACCTGCTTCCATCTTCTCTGATGCTCTGCGCACTTTTCTGGGTTGTCTTTGACTGTTGCAGGTTTGAGTGATGCAGGAAAGTATAATATAACACAAGCAAGCGCAACGTTTAGGTCATAATCATCATCATCATAATCATCGTTGCTTGTCTCTTGTACCGACAGACAGTAAAAAATGAACAAAATATAGGCACAACATACTTGTATGTTGAGAGAATGAGAAAGAGGCAGCCCTCATTAACCGCACGCTCCTTCTGCTAACCACCCACCTATTCGACGACCTTTCGATCGAGTGTTTGCGGTGTGGAGAGTGCTTCCAGAAGCGAGGAGGCAGCAATAAGCAGAAAACCAGTCGAACCCCTTTCTTTTCGCTCGCTCACTACTCTATATAGGGGTATCCGTTTTTGTTCGATGGATAACGAAAATTTTATCGGAACTTCCGATGACGATGGGTGACACTGACAAATCGACAACCGGACGGGTGTCAATCGAGGCAAGCTGAGTAATATGCTCTGTTTTTCCCCTGGTAACTAGGGTGAATTTCCCATATCTGGACTTAAATCTAATTCGAATCTCCAAAGCGGCACGGTACTCACTACGGGCGCCATTAGTATGCTATTTTAGAGATATAAATCGCAGCTTCTACAGCGAATATGGATTGCCAATAAATGTATCAATATGTGTGCTCACTTGCCGTAAGTATAGTGATACATTTGCAGCGATGTCGGTTCTCTGAAAACTGATATTTGTGCCTCCAAAATAGCGAACTGAAAAAAGAGAGAAAGAGACGAAAAATAGGGAAAATGCCACTGTAAACCGTTTCACCATCAATATTCTGGATCGAAGTAATGTAAATTGACTATGAAAACCCGATTTATTATTTTAAAACGACTAACGAGGATCCATGATAGGTACATTAACCCTATGAAGTTAACTATGGATAGGGGCGCCCCCAGCACTCATGGCTTCTCACATGTTGTTTCTCTTCTGTTTTATTCATGTTAAACATAGTGGTACGTATGGTTTTCGGGATGTTTCCTGTTACTTCCTTTTTCACTACCAGTTAGCGCGTCGATGCGTGGTCGGCACTGTATTTGATTTGCTATTCTTCCAGTAAGGACAAGGGAAGTAATAAGGGATCAGTTGGTCTTACAGCTTGACCACTTTTACAGTTGCCTGTGTCATTTAAGCGATCGTTGCCAAGTTATATTTACTCTCAGTATACATATTCCAGGTGTGTTCTCCATACAAGCATTATATTTTTGATTTCAGGCATTTTATGTATACTTCGGTCGAGAAGTCATGTCTTATAAGCACTCTGAAAATTTGTCTCGCCGATTAACAGTAACCGGCACGAAAAAAGATCCATCCAAAATAAATATAAACATTCAAATAAAAAAGACTTCGTGATTTTGATTATTTGTTTGCGAGAAAATGGAAACCAGGATTGAATATCAGAAAAACTCAAATAACTCCAAACAAAAACAAATTTCCAATAGTTAATATGAGCTAGCTGTGCTTAGATGACCAATGGCAACCGCTTTCCATCAAGCTTTTAAGGGGCTGAGGATTCAAATCATCTTAAACCATTTGCTGTGCAATGCTATATTTGTTCGCAACACCGGGTTTCTTCATTCAGCTAACGATTGTTCCCAATGTAGTTTTTATCAACATTTGCATGCGTCGGAAAAGTTGTAGATTAAATAATTTTATGCAACTTTGAATGAATAAATTTTTCTGTATCTTTTGATATGGCCGAATTGGAGCAGTTTTTCCTTCGTAGCTTAGGGTGTCCCTATAAAAATCGTTTATTTATTTGTTTAATTTGTTTTCCCATTGAGTCTACAACAATAAAACTTTTGGTGTGTTGAAAACGTCTCTATCGTATGTCAAACAAAAAATATTATGGTTTTTTAAAACAATAGGCCTTTTTCAAATGTTGATTTTTCTAGTTGAGGCAAGCCAAATATGTTTCTCAACACCATTTTAAAGAATTTTTATTATTGCATATTATATCTGAAAACTTGAGATAGGTTATTTTTTTAAATTAAGTAACACATTTCAAGAGGGCGTAATTTTATAAGAAAATCGTTAATAACTCGCTAACGGTAAGAGATATCGGCAAGATTTATACGTCAAAACTTTTATTTTTTTAAGTTCTAAAAAAAATCTCGACAACTTTATTGACAAATTTGAAATAAAAACAGTTTTGCATAACTGGTTATAACAAACTGTTCCATGTATATAGAACATAGAACATGGGCAACTAGGCGTATCTAAGAAAAATTGATATAAATCGGTTTATTCACAAATTACAAAAATGTTTTGTTGACAAAGTTGCTTGAAATTAGCTAGGTTGCAAATTATTTCATTCCTGCACTAAAACAGTAAGTTTGAGATTTCAACGAACATAAAAACCAATCAATAATACTTGATGTTCTCAATTAGGCGCTTCGCAGTATGATCAACTGGATCCTGAAGTACAACACTTGCCTCAGACGGTTTTTTGCGAATACCTGTTGTAATTGAAGGAGAATTAAATCATTGTCTAGATGACTATTGCATATAATGATTACAATAATCATGAAAATAGTCGAATTCAGCAGGTTCATGATATTCTTGACTATAGTCATGGTAACAAGGATTTTTCCGACATTATAATAAATGTTGAATGAACTACTTTTAGTGATATAGAAGGAGATTTTCGCTCATTACCATGAGGCCCCAAGTGTGGCCAGTTATGCAAGGTTGCGGCTTATCATTTTTGACTTGTCCATATTCATTTGCTCTATCCATATTCATAGCTCTATCTCTTATATCTGAGGAATAAAAGCATATATTCGCAATGATCTTCGCGATCATATTCGATCACGCGAATATCAACGTGAAGATCACTGTGAATATACGCTCTCATGTCGAAGATATAGGAGTTAGAGCAATGTACTGTTACACAAAGTTGTAGGTCTACTCATGCACTACAAGTTCATCATACATCATATTTTGAAATTGACCCTCTGAAAGGAGATATTGGCAAATGAATATGCCTGAGTCAAAAATGGTAAGCCGCAACCCTGCAGTTATGTTTGCTAGAATGAAAGATATGAAGAGAAAGTGTTGCTAGTTCCGTCAGTGTATGGCAGGTTGAAAATTGAAGTATTGAAAATTGAGCGAAAGGCTTGGATAAAGCGGTACTCGAATCAAGGACGTATTCCTTTTCCTTTCTTCTCGTCATCTTTGACTTAGAGACAAAATTTGAGAAGAATCAGACGCCGTGTACAAAATAAACCCAAAAAAGAGAGTTTCTCTCCCATGTAGGCAACAAAACGGAATGTATACAAACAATATGAGTACGATCAAGCGCGTTCCTTTTGCCTGTCAAGATGGCGGATTCGTTCGTGCCTTGATCTACCCCACATTGGAGATATAAGGTGATGGAAATATCAACACTTTCTCTTAATATCTTTCATTCCGGAAAGCAGGGAATCCATCCAAATCCATGATCTGCCATAGCTGGGCTCGATCGCAGATTTGAAATAGATTAAAGCATGATTTATGGGCACGTTATATTCGCGATCTTTTTGCAGCACGTGCCGAATCGCGAAAATCTGGTCCGTAGTTGCCAGAGTGCCCATGAATAAATGATGCTATAGCGAATTAAGACAAGTTTTACAAAAATATAGACATTAATAGGCGTTTAAGTTATATTTTAGTGGGTGGATTTTTTTTTGTGCCAGTCACTGTACGTGAAACCATAGGTGGGTTTTGTATACCTATCTTTCTGCATCTTTTACGGCAATGTTTTTGTAGTTGTCATACCAAAGAACTGATTTGGTGAGATCTAAATTCAATCAGTTAAATTTCGGTAGGTAATTGTAACGATTGTAAATAATTAGTAATCATTATCACTTGACGAAAATTATATGGCTGAAAACACGTTTGTAATAAAGGTTTAATGCGTAACATCAAATGATTATGTATATGAAAAAAAAACATGTTACAATATCGAATTATCATCGAAAAACTGTCTGGTTGTATGCTATTCTCAGTGTTAACATATTCGATTTTCAATGCAATGAACTATGCGCCGTTTGTCATGGCTTGCCTACAATAGACGTAGTACCGTAGGCATAAATTTGACAGAAAATCTATGGGATAACTGTCAAATTCAAGCAAACGCGTACGCAACGTGCACAGAAAAAAATAATGAATTTTACGCGTCTGTGTAAAATTTCCCCTCCTTTAATTTCAAGCCAAAGCATGCGTAAACAACTTAATTGCTTGCAATCTTTCATACAGAATACAAAATTGTTTGCAATATTCGATACAACAGACTTGATTTCAGCGATATCTGGCTACAATTTACATGAAAGAACCGATTAATTAATGCCGAATCTAGCATTCCCTTCATGTGCATTAGGTAACGCTGAAAATAAAATATTTCTTTCAATCCCAACGGAATCCGTATTGTTGGTATGAATCGAGCCATATCAGCCCTCATGCATCATTAACAATTACCTTGTCTTCCCAAAGAAAAACCACCATCACACTTTCTGAGTGGCTTCAATAGCATCCTAACGTTGGTGTAAATCGGTTCGAATCGGCACTCAAGCGTTTATTGTAAAAAGTCTTGCCTTCCTCATAGAAAACCACCATTACCCAGCCCCAAAGCATCCAGAGCGGCTATTTTTTTTAAATGTTCGTATTCATCATGAACAAAACCTCTATCACACTTGGTTTGTGGCCCCAACAGCGTTCTTACCGTTGATATGAATTGATCCAAATCGACTCTCAAGCATTATGAAAATTACCTTGTGTGTACCAATTAAGTAAACCACCATAACAGATTGTGAGTGGCCCAACAGTGTGTTTCTAGAAATGAATAAGAATAAATAGTAATTTCTTTTTAATTCCAACTACCTTTATTGCTTATCTTGACAGATACGCGTATTTCGGCTACAATGTGCAGACTTCGTCAGTGTCGTGTTCTAATACTCGACTGAAGAAGTCTGCAGTTGGTTCGAATTGAATGGATATAACTAATCTTTCTTCTCATTTTCTGGTTACAAGTATTCCACTTAACTGCTCACACTTCCCAGGATTCAGTGTCTTTCTTTTTCTACAAACTGGCTTTAATGCTCTTTAGAACGAGCTTCCGCCTATTCTCATTAATATTCACCGTAATGCCAACACCGTTTTGTATATTCAGTGTAAAGTAACATCTATACTCTATGCCCTGGGAAATCGAAAAAAAATATCTGATGCCACAAATCGCATCCTTAATGTTGGTATAAACCAGACAACCTTTCACACCTTATTTTTAAATTTCATTATCTCCCATGGAAGAACACCATCACTATTTCCGATTGCCCCCTACAGCATGCTTACTGTTGGTTTAAATCGGTTTAAAGCTGCTTTTAAGCGTAGTTAAAAAAACTATAAGGGACAGCCCAATGAGGTTGTACGCAAAGGTTACTTAGGACTACGTAGCAATGTATAATGCGTGTTATAATCATATGTTTCAATATTTCGTGACGGTCGCCTTTTGTATTTGGCTTGCTGCTCTTGGCATAAGTTTGCTTTAGGTTTGCGTTTCGAAATAATATAGAGGCCGTTTAAATTTCAGAGCCGTGTTTGAAATTGTAGAAAAGATTAAAGGTTTGCGGCGGCAGGGAAATCTGAAAATTTTTCAAATACCGCTGGCTTCCAACTGACGAGAATTTGGAACGGAGTGTTAGATATAATCCAATCCAAACAAACTCTTTAGCTGCGAAAATCAAATGGGTCGTCCTAAAAAGGATCGATTTTAAATGGTCCATGTTTGATCGATCTTTTTTGGACCGGTCGTATGCCCTATTCACATCTTTACTTATATTGTGCGAGAATTCATAGCGTCATATTTGCAACAGTTCTTATCAGATTATTGATATCAATTATCTGCTAACTGGCATCTAACTAATGACATGTCATACGAATTCTGCTAGTGGCTGGCTTATACAACTCAACCGCCTTACCGAAAGATGGCTGATGGTAGCGCTAACCGGCTGGCTCCAAATTCACCACTGGCTTGGTTAACCGACTGCATAATCAATGGTTGGTCGCCAGAGCACCCTAGAGGGTACTTTTCACCATCAACTTCCAACTCAATACTAGCTCACTGAACAGCTCCGAGGCTGCCTAGCGAATGAATCATCTTGTGAAGGTGTACCCCTTTTATAATCTTAACTGCTGCATATGAGATCTCCCTTACTTACATTTGAAGTCTGTGATAGGAAAATACTTGACACGTAGAACCTATTACTAATTAATCTAATTTCTTAACACCTTGTGTACCTTGTAAGCTTTCTTATCCTCTCTATACTCAAAGCAACCCTTAGATCTTCGGAGAGTAAGGTAGAAAGGTCCAATCTAGTGTTAGAAGAATCAATGGGATTAAAGCTTTATTAACTATTCAGATAGGGTATTGAGAAAACTCTTTGAAACCCTTAGTTATGGTTGTCTATTTAATATTCAGAAATTTTGTAATAAAATATAAACAAATTGATTCAAGAAGCAACAGTCTTTCTTATAAGAATAACATTCGACAAAACTCAACTATTTGTAATTTCCAAAAAAGAACAGCCAGTGTAGAAGACATGGAAAAAATAATAATAACGGAATCTTCATACCCAGTACGAAAATTCGAATAAGCTCTAAATGTATGTACGGAATTTTTTTTTTACTTTCTCCAAACCTGCTGTTTTCAATGTTTTCGCTCTATGATTTCTACAAATTATCAACTATACAACGGTTCTATTAAACACAGGTTCTCCTAATACCCCCTTTCGTTTTTGTTTTCACCCACCAGGATATTCACCGGCGGCGGCTGATTCTATCGACGCCTCTCACCGCCAGCAATAACAACTCCTCGTCCTCCGGGCTGCAAGTGTTCGAAGAGGACACCCGCATGAGTGGAGATTTCAACTTTACCACTCCGATGCGACTCATCAGTAGCGGTGGCCCCTGCGGCATCAACGAGGAATCGCAAAGTTCGTATCTTAGCAGTGCCAGTGTTACGCAGGACAACAGTTCCCTACCGACAATACTGACGGCCACCACCGGTGGCAGCTCTCGGAAACCGAAAGCCAAGATGGAAGTGGTTGATGTTAATGGGTGAGTAGGCAGCTGGCTTGATATTTGTTTAAGTGCTTAATACTAATTCTTCTTATCAAACAGGAGGACGGAATTCTCCGTAGAAATGCTGGCAGAGTACGAATGGCCGCAACCAACGGCAGCTAATCCACGAGGCGGCGGCGATAGTTTCATGATCCAAGAGCAGATTGCAGAATATCTTGGAGTAAAGAGCTTCAAGCGGAAATACCCGGATTTGATGCGACGGCCTGTGGATATGGAGGAACGAAACTACATCATGGAACGGGGTCTTGCGTCTGAAAAGATGTGCGATCTAGGTCTTACGGCGGTGTACGCATCGGAAATTTTGGACATCATGTGCAACGATTATCCGGAAAAGTACGAAGAGTACAAGCGATACCAACGGGAAAAACACTATCGCGATCGACATAAGTACCTGCAAAAGTCTTCGGCGGCGGCTGCCATTTCCATTGATGGTCTCGATCGGAGCCAGATGCTCAAGGCCAAAGCCATGCAGTCGGCCGCCAGATGGAATTTCTCCATGAATAAAGAGTAAGTAACAATAAAATTCAAATGTTATTCATATTGGTATACCAAAGATTACGATCTACTTTTAGACGGAAAGAAACTCGTCAGTCTTGTATGGATCTCCAAACGTACGTGGTGCAAATACCGCGGTTGCAACGGTTACAAACCGAGCCAGCCGGTCCGGAGAAGCACTATCCAATCGCACTGGTGCCAGGTCAATTCTCGGAATACTATCGGCCGTACACGCCGGAGGAGTTGGCGTAAGTATCAAACTGGCTACAATTCAACACTTCACAATTCTAACAAATGAAACTCTTCCCCAGTTGTTATCCAATCAATACTGCGCTGTTGAATCCGTTCCAGCTACGAGAAATTCTACGCTCAGCTCGATATCGGAACCTACTGGAAGAAGTGGCAGCGGAGAGCGATGGCAGTAGCAGTAGTGATAGCAGCAGTGATGAGGATGATTCAAGCAGTGATAGCGACGACAGCGATGATGGAAGCGAATCTGATTCGGATTCGGATTCCGGAAGTAGTTCGGTGGATTCTGATGTGAGTATCGATTGACATTTGCTGATGGCTGAAAAACAATCTTTATTCTCGATTGCAGTCATCTGACTTACCACTGGTTAGGACACCGAGTAAAAAGTCTACTCTGAATAGTGATGCTACCAACAGCAGGTTCAGACCGCCTCCTCCGAAAACGAACGCCACACCATCGTTATCGGGTACATCCACAAAGTCGGAAGAAGAAACAAGCAAACCTAAAATGAATCCGTATCTATGCGCGGTCTGCCTGGGTCCGCAGAACAAAAATCAACAGCACAAACCAGAACGGTTTATTCGTTGTGCAATTTGCAGGCGAAGAGGTATGCACGCACGATTTTTGAAAATCAATTTATTTCTCGAACGATAAATCACTCTTATTTCAGCTCATCCATCCTGCATCGACATGTCGGTGAAGATGTTCAAGCGTGCCTCGGAATATCCGTGGCAATGTTCCGAGTGCAAATCCTGCCAAAAGTGTCACCTCCGGCTGAGTACGCCTGTTGCCACGGCTGAGAGTCCAACAATCGAAGCCTCCACATCGAAAACTACGACCACCGCCAACCGGAAGATGGTCTTCTGTGATCAGTGCGACCGGGGATTCCACCTGAACTGCATTGGACTGCGCAATGTTCCCGATGGTGAGTTTTATTTCAGATTTTGATACTAATGTTAAGAAATTGTGAGATTAGGTTTGAGCGGTTTGATGTTCGGACAGGGAAATCCAATAGTAGATGATTTCCACGAGATGTGTGGCAGGTTGAAATCACCTTAAACGATAATCGATAATACAAGTATTTCCAAGGATGCTGATTTGCAGTGAGGTGGTTTCTGCTCTGAGTTACTAAAAGGTTTCACTCCGATAATTGTTTTTAATAAATTTCCCATGGAAGGTAATTATTTAAGCTTACTTGCAAAAAAAATCTACGCCCTTGCGAGTGGTCTTCCGGCAGTTAACCGGAACATTCGCCATGGCGGACGAAACCATGCGGGTAAGCTTCTCAGCGACAAAATTGTTGAAGTAGATCTTATGCTTCAGGTTGGCGTAGAAATTCTTGAAGAAAAGGAGCTGGTGGACGTTGGGCGGGTTCGCCGACTTGGGTACCACATCGATATTCAGCCGCTCCATCTCCTCCAACGATCGCTTCGAGTAGAGGGCCGACGCCAGATCCGGCCAGAGCACCGCGTCTTCGTCCTTCTGATATTTCTTGATGAACGACGCAACTTCCGGCAGACATTTCGTACTATAAATTTCCCCGTTAACGGCCAGCCCGGAG
The DNA here is from genome assembly GCA_034211315.2 of Aedes japonicus. Lineage (NCBI taxonomy): Eukaryota > Metazoa > Arthropoda > Insecta > Diptera > Culicidae > Aedes > Aedes japonicus. Next base: position 41,466 of record JASCZW010000499.1, read on the forward strand.
CGAAAGAAGAGCGGCTTTTACATCCCCTTCGCGCTGATTGTCAGCCACAGCAGCACCTTCTTGGGGAACTTGGTGTGTGAAATGAACTTCACCTCGGAGTTCACTTCCTTCGTGGAGGAAATAAAATACGAATGCCCTGCCAGTCATTGTCATCCAGGGTGAGATAGGTCTCGTCGTCCAGCACTACCGCCACGTCGCGATTTCCGGGCAAATCGAGTTGACCATCTTATTCAGCCGCTGCCGCTGCGTCATTACCTGCAGCTCCGAAACCAGTCAAAGCGACTTCCGCTTCCAGACAATGTTCTTCGTGTTCGACAGGTACTTTTCCCACGGTCTTCCTCTTCAGCATCCTTTGCAGCTTCTTGTCGCTCAGGGTCGTCGGCCGTCCGAAACCGGGCTTTATTTCGATGCTCTGATTGTTGCCTAATGGTGCCAAGATGTTGTAGATGCCGGAACGGGCGTAACCGGCAACCACAAAGTTCCGCACGATGTCCGTTTTCGACGCGGCGGGGTGCCGTTCTTTAAACGCGCACACTTCTGAACGGAGTTACATAATTGTTTCTGCCTTCACGGTTAAATTTCGACTGATAGAGCTGTCAAATTTTGCTGGGTTGGGACTCATGGGTTACTATGATTGAAGCTGCATGGGTAGTTTTGTCAGTACGGGTAAAGGTAAACCCATAAAAAATCGGCAATTTTTGTCCATTTTTTTAAAATGCAAATGTTAGTAGCACTTTCAGTATGCCGGCGAGCGACCAGCTTCTTGGAAAGGACGGCGGAGGCAAACGAACACCTAGCTTCAAATGCCAACCAGGAGTGCCCCCCCAGTGGCCGAGGTTTATTGGGTTGGAACCTTCCAAAAATCTCTATCGACCACAAAATACAACTGAAATGTCTTCCAAATACTTAAGAAACGAAACTCAGACTCTTGAGGGGTATTTATAGTTCGCTTTCGGCTTGACTTTAACAAATGGAATCAAAAATTATTTAACATAACCGCAGTCAGTGGTTGCTGCGATTGTTCGGAATGGAACATCTCCCCTCTTAAGCCATCCAGTAAGGCTGGAACCTAGCTGGCAAACGAATTTGTCGTTGGGGTCTTCCTGGAGTCGGAACCGGAATTTATACTGGATCTGGCTATGGTGGATCATCTTCAAAGCTGTCGTCCGAGAAGTACTGCGACTCGTTAGTTTCCAGCTCCTCTTGAGATGTGGGATTTGGTTAGACTGCTAGAACGGCTGGATACATGGTACGTCTAGACCAAATCCGTCGGCGAAACGAACGTTGCTTCAATTGGTTGGTGTGTGAACGTATCAGCCGTTGTCGATCTTGCAGGAACACGTTGCGTATTTATGGAGACAAGCTTCTTCGATTCATCATCTACTTCCAGCTTACGATACGCATCGGAGAGGTCGATGATGCTGAAGGCGGCACTTCCGATGAGCTGCGCGAAAATCTCCTCCGGGGTTGGAATAGCATAATGATTGACCTCCAGTGCTTCCTTGAGTCCAGTCGAATAGTCCGCGCAAATACGAACCTTACCATTCGGCTTGCGTGCTGCGATGATCGGAGATTCCCAGCGACTGGAGACGTGTCAATTCGTTATCGACCAGGAAAATGGTGTTGAATGGAACTGGTCGCTTCGAACCAAAAACTGGTTTGGCGTTAGGTTTTAAAAATAGCTTTACCTTTGCTTTGTGCAGAGTCCCTGCGAATTGTTGAAAACCGCCGGATGGTTGGCTTAAAGCTACGATATGATTTCCTCGAAACATGCCCTCCGGGTACTGCTGCGACTAGACTGCAGAGCGTATCGAAAGGATCCGACCATAGCTTGAACATATCGATCCAATCAAGTCCTAGCACGTTGAGTTCCACTGATGACGTCACGAAACACTGACCACGCTTCACCATGCTGTTGAGGGTGACTTTACAATGGAATTCGCCGAAGAGAGCGAGTGGTCGACCGGATGCGTTGTGGACATACTTGAGTTTTCTGGAGCTATTTTCGATGTGGTTCACGAAAATCCCTTTGGCTTCGAGTTTGGCACTGACCTTCTTCTTGAACTGTTTCTTCTTTCGGGGTTGAGTGGAAGAGTCGCTTGAAGACTTTTTGACACAACCCAAGTAACATTTCTAAACCATCCAGCTTTATTAAGTTTTATTAATGTTTTATGAAAGCTACTAGAAATCAATTTGGTTTTATTGTGGCTGTAAGAGGTTCCAATAGACTTCAAATTTTAGTCAGGTTTATGAGCCTTTTCTTCTTAAGTTCCTTTAACTCCTATCGAAGGTTTTATTTTTACTTTATGAACTCGTAAAATGCTGTTTTGAAATGCCGTTTTAGGACTCATTCGAATTATTTTATTATGGTCAATTAAAAAAGCGTTTTAGAGCCATTTTGCCTCCAGTAGAATACATTAAACGGCCAATTGGCATTGAGGAAAGTCACCAAGTGGCCAAATAGTTTTATAGTAGCCATTGTGAAGATAAATTGACTTTATGGCAAAACTGTGATTTCTTCCAATCGCCATATTGAAATATATGAAATAATTAAATGTGGACAAATAAATACACCAAATTTTAAATATAATGCAAATGAACTGCAGATCAGAGACTAATTTTGGCATTCTTTTAGATCTCCCTGTTGAATTCCATCAATTTTCAGGAAATTCATGATTAATTTATCGAATATGTTTGTTTCAATTTCGTTTTTGGTGATGTAAACTTCCATAATCTCCGAGGCGCATTTATTTTCTGCGCTTAACATGCTAATATTCACCATAAAATTAAATGCGCATATGATTTGGAGCATGATAAACTATAAAAAAACTCAATTTGCATATTTTGCTATCAAACAAATTTCTCGCAACACTAGAACTTTTTTCTTAGATATTATTTACTGTTAAATGAATCAGAAGAGCAGAGATTCTAACAAAGCAGAACAACAAAAACCAACCACGATATCACCGTGAAGTTTGACAGCTTTGGCCATTTGGCCCTATGTTGATTTTGATGGCAGCCAATAGGTTTTATGAAGGTCATCAAGTGGTCATAACATCTTTCACTAGACCATTTTCAAAATCTTTATGGTTTTGAAAAGGTTTTATTAATTTGTTTTCACAACCGTCAATAGAGTGGGCCACTTTGTACAAATTTCAACTTTAAAGAAGCATAGAGGAGTCTTGGTGGACAAAACAGTTTTGAATGTAGTTTTATCAACAAAGCCGGGAGGAGTACTATACGGCTGGAATAAAACTAAAATTGTTACTTAGGCAACCACGGTAGCCTTCCTTGTGGGCGGTGCAGTTGCATGACTTGCATGACTGTGCATTTGTCCACACTGCCAGCAGGGAGAACGAGGAATGGACTTACTTTCCGTTTTCGGTGGCCTCCGGGTTCTTCTCCGAGATGCTGTGGACCAAATTTTTCAAACTTGATGGTTGTTCGATCATCGTGGTGTCCGACTTGAGATTGACGAGCCGCTGGAACTCGTCGATCAGAGTTGTAATGGTCACCGGTGCTTCTGCTGTCTCACCTTCGATGCGGGAAAGCAAGACTTGAATATCCGCGTAGCGTGGTGCTTTAAGACCACAGACGAACATCAAGCACTTGAATTGCTCGATCTTCAAATCCTTGAACTCAAACTCTTCAAACGCCTTGTTGACCTTGCCACCATAGGTGATGCTGTCGTCCGACTCCGACTTTCATCAGTTGCAGGCATTGATAGCGCTTGTGGAAAACGGAGGTTTGCATGAAATGGTCAGCGTCTTGACGGTTTCGGCGATCGTGACTTCCTTCGGTAGCTTCGGAAGAATGTAATTGACGTAGTGACTGTGAGAGGACGTGTCCAACTCCTGGAGCGGGAGACCAATTTTCGTTCTCCGGATCCAATACTTGCGCTGTGCACCCATGTCCAAACAATACACTTCACGCAGAGCTACTTTTTACTGGGTGTATGTTGAGAGCCTTCTTGTGATCGTAACCACTTGGCTCGTGTATTTTCTCAAAAATCAAACACGGTGTCAAAAGCAAAACACGAGCTTGTACACTCGTGTCGCGTCCATTGCGTTGCGGGTTCATCTTTCGGCTCTCGTGCAGAACGGTCTGGTGTTTTTACCAAGGCTGGCACTGGGTTGTTTGCTTGCGGAGCGGCGAATTACTGTAGAAGCTGGGTCATTTGCAGGATCGCTGTTTGGAGTTTTTGCTTGGTCGACATTCTTCCTCGGGTTCAATTCTGAGGCTCTTGAAACTTTCAGAATAATCCTCGTCGCCAATGAAATGATTAAGAAATGAAACTCAGATTCTTGAGGTGTAATTATAGTATAGTTTGCTTGTATTCAGCTTGACGTTAACAAATGGAATCAAACATTACTTAACATAACCGTAGTCAGTGGTTGCTGCGATTGCTCAGAAAGGAACAACAACAAACATTCAAGTCAGGTTCTAACCCGAATGCCGTAAGAAGAAGCTTTAAGGATCTGATCCAGACAAAATACAATAATCACGCCATCCGCTACTCAGTCGGCTCAGGTTCGCAGAAAGGGTTGGAATCGGTTTCAATGTTCACCCGAGCTTAAATCACATGGGTCCCTGGATACTGCGGTAAAAAGCTAAATATCCAAGCAGATCATTTCGCAGCATCCGGACGTTAACACACGAGAGGTACCAGGCCCGGACCACAAAACTTGGCCCCGGAACTGGCTGAACTCTCGCACTCCGTTTATAAGCAAAATAAAACGGGACATTCATCGCTGAGAGAACCCGCCGGACCATCGCTTCCAGATCATCCTTCCCCGTCGTCGCACAAGTCACACCAGGGCATCACATTGTAAAGTTCTACACACTGTGAAGCACTTCATATGCCTCTGTCCCCAATACCAAGGGGCCAAAAATTTCTTCTGCATACGGCATAGCGTTCGTGAGGCACTCTGCGATGGCAGCAGCCGAACAGCAATGGATGGTTTCTTTTTCAAACATTATAAAATATATTCGAAATTTCATTTTAATTGGAAATTCAAGAAATGGAACACAGCTTAAGTCATGTTTTGTAATCACCCAGGTAACCGATGACGGTCGTTTCAGCCTATCTCGAAATGTGGCCTCAGACTGAGGAAATATTCTGAGTCTGAGGCTGTGTTCCAATTGGAGTTTAAATCAATTTTCACTTGAATTTTACAGATAACCCTGCAGGTAGTTTAGACAAACACCTTCTCGATAGTCGGTCGATCAACAACCGAAGGATTTTAGAAATTCTCGAGTACTTTTTCAAACAGACGTATCTGATTTTGAAAACAAAGAGGGGAAGTAAGATTCAAACGTTAAATTATTGAAACTCTAAGTACTTTCATGCAAGCTAGGGTCACCAACACAAGGAACAACATTTCCCTAACATGATGGTGATGCTACTTTCCGTAAGGGATCTGAAGGTTTGAGAAGTTTACGTTTGAATCTTACTTCCACTCTTTGGTTACAAAATCAGATATGTCTGTTTGAAATAGTGATCGAGAAATGAGAAATTTAAGTGAAAATTCATCAAATGGAACACCGTCTAAGAAAAGAGTGATATTTTTCGAATTCGGAGTAGGCTTTGCCATCGCATGGTCGTTGGTTTTTTTTCGCTCTGTCAAGTTTTCTTCGTTCTTCAGTCAAGTGTGGTTAAATTTTCAAAGAATTTGTTCAATCCGAATCTGGTATTCTGATATATCTAATACCTGTTAAATCTGATATTCGCCAAGAACAGTTACAGTCAATTGTTTATTGTTGCATGATGTAATATTTGAGAGCAGCTTCAAAACTCTAATCGAGCATTTAATTGACCCACAGATTGAGCATTCTGATCGTGTCAGAATCGCTCTCATGTGGATGCCCTTTCGGTCGAAATCAATAGTGACTTAATATACAATTTTCCCCTATTTTTCAGGTCGATGGCACTGTACAGTCTGTTCGATATGCAATCGCTGCGGCGCGCGCAGTCCCGAGGGGCACCCGAATCCGTATCTAACCCAACAGCAACGCGAGAATTTGGCCATGGTTGCTAACTGGACGCACGAGTACGACACCAACGAGCTCACTCGGATACGAGAACACGTCCTGACGCTGTGCGTCCCATGCGTTAGGCTGCGGAAGCAACAGGAAGATGAACGGCAGCAACGATTGCAACAGTCATCATTGTCGGCGGAATCCAGCAAACCACCCAGCGTTCCCGATGTGGGCAACAGTAGTAGTACTGCCCACAGCAACAACATTAACCACATCAGCAACAGCAGCAGTAGAAGTAGCTTTAGTAACAGTAGTAATATTAACAATAGCACCTCTGAATCGGCGAAAACTGGAACGAGGGAACCAACGGCGGCAAAAAATACCGGTGCTCCCCCTCCCAAGGCTGGTCAGGTGCCGTCGACATCAGCCGCTTCTGTGAATGGATGAGTGAACAATCTGGTAAGGATCAATTAAAGACTCTTTGTTTTTACTTTGACATCGGGGCTTTGTCCAGCTGCAAGGCACACAATCGTTTGGTGTAGAGTTCAAATCGAATTAATTTGTACAAAAACAAATTTTAAATAAGTAAAAGTAGATTGAGTAACAGTAAGGGATTTGTTACGTCGTTTATCTAGGTTCGTATGTGTAACTAAGGAAAGGTGTGTCTCTTAATGTTTCGATTCCGTTCGTTCGTTCGATCATTCTATTGGCGCCTTCGGGAGAGTGATGGACTTTGGTGGATAAACGAGTTCCGTTTTTGGGATCTGCGCACCCCACTCTAGCTGTATAACCTCCTGCAGTTGCCTACTTGGAATTGGAAACTACTGTCCAATATTCCTTTAGTTAGTTGAGAAAAGTTGTGCTTATTCTACGCGCCGTGTGGAACGAGACGTCTTGTTCTCTTGTCACTTAAGGTGAAGGTGAAAATCAACAGGACCTCACTCGATTCTACGAGTCCGCACCACGCGTAGAATAAGCACAAATCTGAACGCTTCAAAACCTACTCTTCTGCTGGTGATTTTCTTCTTTATGTCCTCCTTTGTTTGAGTTTTTGGAATCGAATTTCCGAGAGAAAATCAATAAAATTTACGAGAAACAGAAACTGATGTACAGATCAAGTAGGATATAAGGTTCTAAAAATAACCCCCCCTCCCGTTTGCATTGTCTATGCTGTGACAAAGCTTGTAAAAAAAAGGAAATCATGCTAAACTTAGTACTTGTGTTAGGAAAAGGAATAACAATGGAAACAATCTCATCGAATCTACTTTTGTAGGTAAGCTGACATGCACTAACTACTGAACATTTACAATATATATAAATACTGAAAATAGTTTAGTTATTCTATTCTAATAGAATTAGAGGCGAGAACAAAGCAAGAATACATTTTTGTTTAGTACAGGAACCTTTCGTCAAATATGTTATTTGCTTCTGTGGGAGAGAATGGATCGACTTTGTTGCACGGCAGTGCTGGCAGGAGAACGTTTTCTCGCATTTAAAAAATAAATGAAAAATAGTTGGAGAAAGAGAATTTTCAGCCCCGAAGCGAAAATAGGTGGTCTATTTTTTTTTTAGTTGTAAAAAACGAAGAAATTCTTCACAGAAAAGTACTATCCGTAAGCATTAGCTGTTAATATTGGAAACCAATCGTAGGAACCTAAGCGAAAGGTCTAATCATAAAAAGTACATATAAAAAGAGCCTTGTAAATAAACTAACGCATAAAGAATCAACAGTAGGCTAATAACAGGAAACCTTAAGCAACAGATCAAATGAGAAATCCTTCTTCTAACAAGTATTAAAACAATTTGGTGAGAGGTGGAATTTCTTCGTATTCGTAAGTGTGGATGGCGATGCCCGAAGAGATAGCATTTTCATAATTGATCAAGAGAATGATAGTCGTTAGAATAGAGAAAAAAAATCTGTCGCTTGTCGGATTGTAGTTTTCGAGGAATTATAATTTTATAAGGGATAGAATTACGTCACACACACACACGTACACACAGACAGAATATATATTAAAACCCACTACTTATTTCTAGAAAGTTGAGGTTTGTTCAGAAGACAAAATTGACAAACCCTGACAAACGGACTTACTCTGTTACATTTTGGTTCGTGTATTTTTTCATGTTTCTTGGAAGAAAGAAAAGGAATATAATTTTGTTGTTAGTATTGAACCGATGGGGTGAAACAGCAAGATATGTGAAAGCTATAAGAAAGAGTGCAGAAAAACAAAAGAATAAGAAAAAAAAAATACAGATGAATAATAAGCGTTAGCTTGTAATTTATTAAATTGAATATTCTTTTAACAAATAAATTTTTACAGAAAAATAAAAATCTTTTAATTTTATAAACGTACGGAAAGAAATCCAATCCCGCCTCGTCTTGAAGCGATAGTTGCATATAATGCTTGTCCGATCCGATGCGTACGATCGAGGTATAGCTCAAAGTTGAAACTCAAAAACACTATGGGCCTTTTTACCGATCGAAGTGTGCCTTGTTCGATATTTTTCCTCCCGTGCAAATTTCAAATTTACTTCCGATTTTTCGTGTTTTTAGTTGTTTTGACTGACGTTGTAAAGTAGTAAATTGTGTTTTTATATTTTCTTTGATTCAATGTTTACATTTAATTTTTAAGCAGGGTAATTTCTTAGCCAGAGGGGCTCTTCATCTTTGTTCTTCTTGTGTGATTCTTATTTGTGGTGTGATGCGTTATTTGGTTATTCTAATTTACATAATATCCCTTATTGGGATTGGTTGGTTTAATTTAAATAATTTGATAACCTACCTAACTAAAATAACTACAATTTGAAAAACCTAGAGAAGGGGTACCAGGTCCCGAATGACTTGGTGGTCTGATAGATGGCAACGTGTCCTGTACCTATTGATAGTCTCACTAAAACGATCTTTGAGTGTTTTAATCTCGGCCAGACGATGGATCTCAGTATTTCTCGTCCGCGGGGGTGTGTTCAGGATTATCCTGAGAAATTTGTTTTGAACTCGCTGTAGTTTCAGGTGGTGTGTTTGCGCAGCTCTCCCAGATCGGCATGCCGTACTCGATAACCGGGAGTATGATCTGTTTGTAGATAGCAAGCTTGTTCTTCAGGGACAATGTAGACTTTCTGTGTAGCAAGGGGTACATAAGCTTCAACAGAATGTTACATTTTGTGACTGTCTTGTCAACCTGTACCCTGTAGTTAAGCTTGCTATCTAGTGTTACGCCAAGATAGATGGCTGCATTGGTCCATTCCACCGTTGTGCCGTTTAGACAAATTTTAACATCCTCAGCCGGAACAAGTCTGGGTTATAGTTACAAGTCCCCTGGGCTCTGGCAAAACCTTGAGGTAGTTTAACTTCAACTACCAGGTGCCAGGGCTGGTCTGGTTCTTTACCATTTTGGAAAGAAGCACACTAGTGTTGCCAGATCAGTGGTAATGCGGCCCAAAAATGCTTCTAAACATCCGCTAGTATTGCCTATCGACAAACATTATAATACTGAGATTGTGATCGATGTTCAAGTACAGAATTTGCATATAGTTGGAATGTTGCACTTGATCATAGAAACGCAGTTGAAAAACCTGCATAGTTTATTATCACAGCCTAGCGCACTTTTGGAAAGCATTATCACATAGGGGAACCTGTTCCATTTTTCATCTCATGAACCATTATTCATAATATTCGGAATTATAGGACTTTGATGTATGCTCAATTTATTCATTTTGTTATTGAGTTACTTTCAACTTTCAAAAATTCATAACATTAAATTTAAATAAAAAGTTAGAAATCCGATGGTTACGCGCCGTTCTTTTGTGTTCAAGTTGCGCAAATTACTAAGAGATGAGATGAAAATGGAAATGGTAACCCAAGATGCTATGCTTGTATCAAAGCTTTCTACCGAGAGGCGATTTTGCTTTCTTTATTCTTAGTTTTGAAGAAAAACGAAGCTCTTACAGTGCGCATCGGCAATTGACGAAATACTACGTCATCAAGAGGAAGTCCTGTTGATGAATTTCAAATAAAATTGAAGACAAAGCCCCCGAATATCAATGAAAAAATCTGTCTGGTTCTAAAGAAACTTTCCACGGAACGAGTGTACTAGTCAACAGACGCAAGTTAAAAATTAAGATAAGTAATAAATGTATTATTACTTAAGTAATTAATTAAGTAATAAATGTATTAAAATATCAAAAGCTTTTAAGGTGCGCATCGACAATGGACGATTTACCTTGTCATCAAAAAGAAGTTTTGCTGAAGAACTCAAAACAAATTTCAAGACAAACTCGCGAAAAAAGAAGCAAAATATCATCTTGAAACGAGAGAGCAAGCTCTGAATTATAGTAATATCAAGCAAAACAGGTATTATGGAAGATATCGTTGACAATTAATCACAAGGTAATAGATTATATGGCTGATGTATACTCTTCTCCCTACAGCCTTACATACCAACATTTATCCCCCCCCTCCCCCCTCCCTAATCCTGTGGGTAGTGATACAATATCATTGTACACTTCTAGTGTGCACTAATAGTGTATCCCGCAAAATTCAAATCCCACATGGGAAGAAACGTTGCGTGGCCCAGTCAACTATCCCCTGATGTATTATGCAAGGTGAATTTAATACTTCAGGTGGTCTATTTTCTTCAGTTGGTTGGGAAGACGGGTGAAGTAGCGGGGTATCAAATGAGATTTAGCAATGGAGCGAAAGAGTAAGGAACACTCATTAGTGTATTACGCACATAATGACAGCTGTTTATTGCAATTTTGCCTAAGAGTGAAGAGTTCTAAATGAATGTAAACGGTTTGGGCTAAACGTTTTGTTTACAAACATTAGCACGTGCACTTTCCCTCCCGAAATATTGGTAAACAAACCGTGCAGCCTGACGCATCATATTCCATGGCATAGAATACAGGCCTGGCAGTGTGAAACTAATCATCCCCTTTACTCGTTTGTTGTAAAATGGAACTGCGAGTTTGACATCACAGGCACTATTGCATAGGTGTAAAAGAGACAGCTTCAGTGTGCCAGACCAGTATTTTACTTGATATGGATTGTATTAGCTGCGTTTAAACATGGCTGAAATTCTCATATACAGTATTAAGACCACCTGAAGTATTAAATTCACCTTGGTATTATGTAAGTTATATTATCCTGTCATCATCCTGTCCTGTATTATGTCACCAATAATCCCACATAAACCCTGCATGCTACTAATACTAAAATTATTCTCTTTTCATTTTTATGTTACTTCCTCTCTGCATGCGGTTTACAACCATCATGGCCGTGAGCGGTTGTGAGATTCAAGTACCTGGTGCAATTCAAGCCCGGCACGCGACTTAGGTATCACCGTGAGGCAACGAATGTTCGTTCCGGATTTCAAGAGTTGAATGCTACCCAAATCAAATACAACAAATCAGGGAGTATCATGGAATCATGGGAAAACTAAAGGGTGATACGGTCAAAATTTGGTCAAGGGAAAACGCGTGTAAATCGGTGAAATCGTTTATTTAAAAAATCAAATTAAATTTCTTTTTCAAGTTCAATTAGTATAAAATTCAGGAAAAATATTCAGTTAGGCTTCCGCTTTTCCAAATCCGAATTGCCGGGCCTTAAGCTTGACCCCTGCCATCAGATTTTGTACAGCCACCTTGTCCACCTTCTTCGCCGCAGAAAGCCAGTTTGCCTTGAACTGCTGCTCGTCCTTAGCAGTTTTTTTGGTCTTCTTTAGGTTCCGCTTGACAATAGCCCAGTATTTCTCAATTGGGCGGAGCTCTGGCGTGTTGGGAGGGTTCTTGTCCTTGGGAACACCCTGCACGTTGTTGGCGGCGTACCACTCCATGGCCTTTTTACCGTAATGGCAAGATGCCAAATCCGGCCAAAACAGTACGGAACAACCGTGTTTCTTCAGGAAAGGCAGCAGACGTTTATTCAAACACTCTTTCACGTAAATTTCTTGGTTGACAGTCCCGGAAGCTATGAAAATGCTGCTTTTCAAGCCACAGGTACAGATGGCTTGCCAAACCAGATATTTCTTTGCGAACTTTGACAGTTTCGTGTGCTTGAAAATATCTGCTACCTTTCCCTTCCTTTTGCCGTATAAAACTCCTGTCCCGGAAGCTGCTTGTAGTCGGCTTTGACGTAGGTTTCGTCGTCCATTACCACGCAGTCAAACTTCGTCCAGCATCGTCGTGTACAGCCTCCGGGATCGCGCTTTGGCCGTCGTATTTTGTTTATCATCGCGATTTGGAGTCACTACCTTCTTGTAAGTCGATAGTCCGGCTCGTTTTTTGGCTCGATGCACGGTTGTAGACGATACACCCAGCTTATTTGCGGCATCTCGGAGAGATAGGTTAGGGTTTCGCTTGAAACTACCGGCAACTCTCTTTGTCGTCTCAGCGGCTTCCGGTTTTCGATTTCCCCCCGATCCAGACTTCCTGGCTGTCGACAAACGTTCCCCAAACACTTTAATTACATTTGTAACGGTTGATTTGGCAACTTTTAGCGATTTTGCCAACTTTGCGTGCGAGTAGCTCGGATTTTCGCGATGCACGAGCAAAATTTTGATACGCTGCTCTTCTTGCTTGGACGGCATTTTGACAACTGAAGAGTGAATTTCAAAATCAAAATAGGAGCAACATTCTACACACACACACCTTCAAAATGAGGGGTGTTCAGGTTTTTTAAATGCAAAATTGAAAGAAATACGTCAAGTTGATATTCACCAAATTTTGACCGTATCGCCCTTTATCAATGTGAAAAAATACTGAAAAATAATAATGGCTACCGAAAGTGCATTGCTGTCAGACCTACCGATTTCTGTTTGCGTGCTTAAAACACGTTTAGAGGTAAAATATTTTTTTTAAATGAACATTAACTTGCCACAGAAGCTGTAGAGCGTGAATGTACTAGTTTTATACAGATTGATACAAGGGGTGGTCCCCTCTTCAGAGTTCATGAAATAGGCAATAGGTTTTCATATAGAAATAAATTTATTTTCGATGAATAGAATATTTTAATCTCTTTTAATTGCACGGTAATAGTCAAACGTCTAACATGCATAATACCAATCCTGCAGAATGCGTGATGATGCAGTTAACAAACTAGCACTTTGGGAAAATGGATTTCAGCAGCGATATGCTTTGAAGGTCGACATTATGAATGTTAAACATGGGACAAAACAGTAAAAGAATTTCATTAAAATGGCTTATGAAATTCCTAAAATAGAATAGAGGCTCCTTCATAAGATTATTTCATGAAAAATCAAAGACCATATTATGAAAAAAATCAAAAACGCCACTGATGTCAATTCATAAGTACATCTTATGATTTTCAAAGTTTTTCCTCATGTCGAAATTTCATAAGTGTATCTTACCGTCCAAACACAATGATAACGGAAAACGGCAATTTTGACAGTTGCTGCAAATGACTTCGATATGTCCAATTAGCATCGGCTTGCATCTAGCCTGTTTTCTTTCCGACAAGCAGGCATACTCAGATCGGGCTTTGCTGTTTTGCGTTTCCGTTATCATTGTGTTTGGGCCATTATGGCGGTCATACGATAAATTTTCTCAGTTAAGGTAACATTTCGTTCCATGCAGATCAATTTGTCAAAATTCCGCTTGGTAATATTGAACAAAATTCCGTAACCTTTTAGGTCGATACTGGCCTTAAGCATACAATACCGAGCAAAGTGCGCGAGTATTGATAATCTCAATTATAGGTGAATTTTGCATATTCATAAGTCGACTTTCCACCAGTCCATAAGATCGAAGAAGGCTCGCCATCTGGTGGTGAGCTCTGTCAGAAGAAACACGAATTTCCCAATCATGATGACTGGTGAGAAGTGTCCACAAACATAAACTTTCATTGTCTCACTTCTTTCCAGGGATGCCAAAAAAATAAATCATACTCTGAGAAAAATTCTATCGTTATACCGATAATTATATCATGGTCAGGATGATTATTGCATATAATGGTTACAATAACCATGAAAATGGTGGAATTCAACACGTTCATTGCATTATTGACTATGATCATGGTAACAAGGACTATTCCGACATTATGGCAAATGTTGGATCAACTATTTTTAATGGTCGTTTTGACCATGATCATAGCCGGTTTAAAATCACTATACTGAAATAATCATTCTTACCCCCAATAATGATAAAATTGACAATCTAATTCGTGTCTGTGTATATCACACCAAGCAAATCTTAAAGTTTTATTCAGACTACACTGATAAAAACGCAATGATAATATCTATATGTCCGACTCATGAATATCTACAATGCGATCAACAAATGATTGCTATTTGTAATTTGATACTTCGCTATGTGTGGCCACACATACTTTTCATGTATCCCCTAACTTCATTTGTGTTTCGCAGAGGGTTCTTTATATTTGTGAACACATCAGCATCAGCATTATGTGGAATTTTCCATGAATTTTTGCCAATAAATACTTGTGGATTATTTCTCGTATACAGAGTTGTAACATGTAAAGGCCAGTATCGACCTAAAAAGTAAAGAGGTTACGGAATTTTGTTCAATATTACCAAGTGGAATTTTTACAATTGATCTGCATGGAATGAAGTGTCACCTTCACTTACGGAATAATCGAGCGGAATATTTTTCCGAAAGACAGCTTCCATTAGTTTGCGTGGGAAGCTTACAAGTTCCAATTTTATTTTTCGTTCTTTTCTGGTGGATACTGCTGCAGAAATTTCTTTCAGATTCTTTACTTTTCCGTTTCAGTAAACGGAATTAAACATGGGTTTGGGATAGGAAAAGAAATTTCTTTCGAACACGATACCGACCTTAATACAACCAAATATCATATTTGTTCACACAGTCGGAATTAAATGGAAAATACAAATTTTTCTTCTCATTTCTAGTTAGATCCAATTGTAAGGAATTATCTTGCACAGTAGCGCCGCCTTTTCAACTTATTGCTACATTAAATATGAAAGTATGACAGGCTCAGGCATGCGTAACACTTTACGGAGCCGATGTTTAATATTGTTATCAACAATGTTTTATTTTTCGATTTTAGTAAAAGCGGAGTGCCAATTACTCGTGGCTAACAAGGTAAATAGGCCACATTATCGTTTGGAAAGGACTAGGCAAGTAACTTATTTTAGGTATTATTTGCTGCTCGTGGTTGCGACATCTACCAAATCTCCGGTCCCTGTAGTCCCTTTCGGGAGCTAAGCTGCAGATGGGTGACCACAGCTGGCTGGGCAGGTACAAGTAGCACGGAAACAAAAGGATAATATAACTGGGAAAAAATGGCAGCGAATTTACTAGAGTGGAAGGAGGTAGGGGGGTGATGACATTACACTCTCAGATCAGACAAACCATGGAATTCTTAAATTGCTTGCACGTACGGAAGATAACGCATTTCAAAAATATCTCTTACCTCGCGGAAGGGTTGTTTACCTCGGGTCACTAGGGTATCCAATAGTCGGTCTCTGAAGGCATCGTTATCCGGGCAATGCCAATCTGCGCGAGCGATGTCATCATAACCTTATTTTTGAAATAAAGTAATTTGAGAAGATGGAATAATGATCTATGCACATGTTGGAAATCATCCCCAATGCGAAATTGATTGCTGCCAGCTCAGCAACATATACGGAACAAGGTTCCTGAAGTTTCCGGAAGGCAGATGAATATTCATTAGAAACATCGAAACCAGTGGATCCAACAATGCGCGACCCAACAGTGAAAATTCTTCAATTACAATTGACGTGTTGGTACATTTCAATAAAAATGTGGGGAGTATAATAGGTCAAAGTTGATCTGGAACTCCTTGAATAGCCTGTTTCATGGAGAGATCATAATCTATGGAAGAACTGTGATTTGTGAAGTGTAACGCTAGGAGAATTATAGCAAGGAAGACTAGTATCAGAGACTACCTCTAAGACCAGTAGGTCCCATACAAATACGATTTTTTTCTTGGCTCAGTCAGTACTAGCACATCGGTCCCAAGCTCAATAATGCGCCCCTAATAATGAACTCACACGAGCACACTCTCAAATATTCTGTCAATTCTGGGACATCTTGTTCATTTTCCATCTTTGTCAGTATCCTAGATGAGAGCTCCCAGAAGCGGTTCTGTAAGGGTTTCACTCCTGCCAGAACCTCCAGGCTCATATTATGCGTTGAATGCATACATCCAAGGGCAATGCGTGATCAATGTTGTTTTTTTTTATTAAAGACCTTTTAACTATAGTGTCATTCGGGTCTGACAACGATATTGAATGTGTTCTAATTTAATGAGGTGGCTGTTTCTTGCCGAGAGGAAGCAATATAGCAATATGCCGAGAGGAAGCAATAATGGTTGTTTCATAAGAGTTTAAAGAGGTCTTGCGGGTGAACACCCCACCATATACAGCGAGAGGATATTTATCAAATACAGTACATAGAGAAAACAAATATACTTAAAAGCATATATCTTCAAAAAAAATTGCACAAGTCGTCCAATTCCAAGCTCAAGTATATAACCGTCCAAACACAATGATAACGGAAACGGAACGGAAAACGGCAATTTTGACAGTTGCTGCAAATGACTTCTATATGTCCAATTAGAATCGGCTTAGATCTAGCCTGTTTTCTTTCCGACAAGCAGGCATTCTCAGATCGGGCTTTGCCGTTTTGCGTTTCCGTTATCATTGTGTTTGGGCCCGATAATGCAATTTGCACGGAAAATAATAATCATCCAAAATGTATTGCATTGCATAAAATATATTGATTCCATGCATACTTTTTATGCATTGCAGTGATTTAAAAGGAATAATGCGTAGCAGCTACACACTCAATTTACCTCGGCAAAATGTCCCACGGCCGATCAACTCGGCAGTTAATTTTGTAGATATCCCTGTTTAATGTTTGTTTGTTAGCTGAGTATCGGTAAAATTTTAATTTCTTAACTGAATCTCGGTAATTTATTCACTAATACACACAAAGAACAATGGTTATTAAAATTAAAAAAAAAATTGCCAATTTTTCTTTTTCGTAGAAAGCGGTTGCTTTCAAAACAAAAACCTTCAAACCGTCAATTCAAAATTGTCCTTCTCTGTACATTTAAAAGTGTCAATTTTCAAAACAAATTGTACAACTGTCAAATCAAAAGCGTGGCATCGTTTAAAATTAAAACAAGTTATTTTAATACCAAAATGAACTTTCAACCAAAAAGTGTCGTGCATTTAAAATAAAAGTATGCTGTTTGTATTGAAAAAAAAAATATATTTTACATAAAAAGATTTTTTTTCAGATCAATCTCTATAACTTTCAAAGAGAAAGCTATTTTTTTTTTGGAAATCAGTTGATTTAAAAGTCAGATATAATTAATAAAACATTTTTCGCGTTTTCAAAATAAATCTTTATTGCCAATGAATCAACTTTGGATCGAATTCAGGCTCTGGGACCGAGCCCGGGACCCTATTCTTAGTACGGTTATTTTTTCCAGGATGGGTGACACTAAATTTTTCTTCAGAATGTTTTTTATTATTTCTATAACATTATCCACAAGAAAATGCCACACAATTCGATTTCGTCAATTTCGCTGAGGTTCTAAAGTTTATTTTGTTACTTGTGTTATGGAAATAAATAAATGAAATAGAGTTTGCACGATAACTATAAAACAGATAGTATTGTGCAGATAAAACTAGTGACGGGATTATGACATGCAATGAATCTTCTTTATATGTAGTTGAGGGAAAAATAGACAAGTTGAGGCTTGGGTGAAATTTCTAGACGATGAAATTTCAGAATAGGACTGATGCAAATTACTCAATTTCACGGAAATACTTACTTCGAAAATCTTTGAAAAACTTACTTCGAAAATCTTTGAAAAACTAACTTCGAAAATCTTCCAAAAACGAAAATATGTTTTACAAAACACGAACGATGTTACAACACTCGTATAGAACCCGAAGGGAGCAAAGATCCACCAAACAACGCAGTAGACGCAACAATCAATATGCAACTAGCGATTTGAAATAGGTTCACTGTTGTGGAACCCCTTGGTCCGAAGTACACATTGAAGCCAGCACCTTACTGTACATATTTGCGCTTTGGTTTGATTTACTGTGTTATCTTGACAGAATATTTGAGAGTGTGTTCGTGTGAGTTCATTAGTAGGGGGCGCATTATTGAGCTTGGGACCGATGTGCTAGTACTGACTGAGCCAAGAAAAAAATCGTATTTGTTCGGGACCTATTGGTCTTAGAGTTAGTATATGGTAGACGCGAACGCGGAAAACGATAGAGAAAAATTACAAACGACGACGACGAGCAGGACGACGACTTGCCGTGTGTTGATAAATTTGACAGTTCTACAATTTTCGTGGTGGAAGAAAACAATTTTAAATTTGTACACAGAATCGAAAAAATACACTTTCAAATCAAACACATAAGTTTCATCGTAGATAATTTTAGTTTTACTTTAATGAAAAATAAACACTTTTCAGATGTAAAGTGCCAAACTTTTAATAAAACAATATATCTCCTTTGCGTGTATTAATAGTTTACAAATGCCTTTAAGGCCCTAATTAGAGTCCCTAGAAAGAGTCACGACAAGAAGAACATGCAACACTTATTTCGATTAGTTCTCATTTTGCGTGCATGTATGATTCAGATGGGATGCTCGATAGGTAGCTCCGATAGGTAGATTTGGTTTCACTCTTTGCGTGACTCTATATATAGGGACTCTAGCCCTAATCATGAATTACTCGAGAATTGTGTATAATATGCTTTTCAGCATTTTCGATTTTCTCCGTGTACATTTACCACCACTGGTGGTTATAGACACTCAAGTAATAGACCGGACAACGTGAGTCTGGCACAGTTGATGTATCCAAAACAATTCAAGCTAAATAATGCATTAGGTCCTAAGTACATTGAGAGACTCTCTTTGTCGACTTTCTATTTGGTTAATAGCTTGTCAATTAAACGATTTGCTGACGATTTCGACGTATTGGATCCGTAATCACACTTATTACTACCGTACTGCAAGTTCAAAATAGTTGAACATGTTCTTACATAGCCGTAGGAACGCAAAGAGAAAGTCGACAAAGAGAGTCTCTCAATGTACTTAGGACCTAATGCATTGTTTTGCTTGAATTGTCAAATCGTATGGGAAAAGCGAGGAAATGTTCGTTTTGGATACAACATGGCGGCACGTTGTCCGGTCTATTACTTGAGTGTCTATACTGGTGGTGAGTGAAGTTCAAATTTAAGTTTCAAAACAATCTGGCAACTCTTGTTGCCTCACATCGCTGTTGCGGCGAAAAGTCAACTTTTTTTTTGCATAACCGCTCGTCGTCGGCGTACTTTTCGACGTGAGAAGCAAATATTCCGCTCCGCTCTACTCCAGATGTACCCAACCGAACAGCCGTTCCCAGTGAGTCGTGAGCAGCAAGTGAGAAGAGTCACATAGCTAACAAACATCGTTCGTTTCATTACATCCGCGGTCGTCGTCGGTTCGTGTATAGTTTTGTCGTCCAACGCACGTCGAGCTGTAGAACATTTTTTCTGTTCCATCCGCCTACATTGTCCGACTTCCAGTGTCGAAACACGGGAAAGGATCGCGATTTTCTCGCTTCGGTATTATTTTTGTTTGGATAAAGTGCAAGAAAAAGGATCGCATTTTTCTGTGAATTGCTGAAGGAGTGTGTGTGTCGAACGGAAAATATCACTTCTTTTTTTCGCTGCCTCGATAACGTCGAGAGGAAAGTTTCCAGCTTGTTTCGCCCTCTCCAGCAGAGGCAAGTTTTGTGCAAGTGTTCTGTTTTAATTTTAAAGTAAAAAGATAAGTTATGTGATCTCATTCTTGGCCCCCTTCGCCTGATGTGCTTCGTTGTGTGCGGTGCTTGTTGAGATTGAAAAGCAGCTGAATTGATTCCTACGTTGTCCAGCAAAGCAGCCCCCATTGAAAGGGTTTTTGTTCCTTCCATGTAAGTTGATTTCCTAGTAGATCTTGGTCTAACAGTCACGAAGAAGTAAAAGAAGATGCATTAAAGTGTGGCAAAGGCGAGCGAAAAGCTGGTAAAAATGTTGCTGTACGAGAATATTATTTCGATTTCGGTGTGTTGGTGCCGTGAAGAATAAGAACAGACGGAATGCTGATGGAGATTAGGCAAAAGATTAAGTGCAAGACGAAAACGAAGTGCAACGGGGGAAGATCAAAAGCTTCATGATTTTCGATCGTAGGCGATTAGGCGAGGCAATACAAAGAAGAGTTGGCTGCGGGCAGGATCTTTGTAGTCACTGGACACACGATCGATGGATTAGTCATAGCAGAGGAGGCCACGAAAGAATGAAACGTCAAAAAGCTGTCATTTTTTACTGTTGGTAGATGACGACGATGACGATGAGGGCCGGGGCTGAGTACCGAAATTGTGAGAGCGAGTCTTCTGCAAGTGCAGAGAGCCGGAACTGGTTTCGTCGGAGAGAGTTTTTGAATTCGGTAGCGAGAGAGTGATGATTGGCGTGTAGCATGGTTGCCAGCGATGAGGCAAACATGGGTGGAAGGAAAGATTGTTGTGATGTTTACTAAAGACTCCACGAAATTTGTTTATGGACGTTGGTAATGTGGGAAGTAAATAATAATGCGAAGGGTAAAATTTTAAAGGATCTTGTATGTACTCTGACGAGTTTTTATTTCATACTAGCTGAACCCGATGCGTGCGCTGCTACGCTGGCAACTAAATGAAGGAAAATTCCATAGAACTGGCACGTTTATGGTTTTTTTTTCGAAATGAGTTTTTTTTTCTTGACTAAGCAGGGGTTCAAAATTCTATCAAAACATGCTTCTTATCCGAGAAACACACGTTTTGTGTTTATGTAAGCTGTTGTATGGGAGCCCTCCCTTCAAGAGTGGGGTGGTTTCTCAAACCACCATACAATCATTGCCGTCAAAACCCCCCACATTCCAAATTTGGTTCCATTTGCTTGATTAGTTCTCGAACCATCGCACTGGGCTCATCGATTATAATAAAAAATTGAGTTTAATTTGTTTGAAGCCCCCCCCCCTTCAGAAAGGGTAGGGGTCTTGAACTACCATAGAAACATTCTTGCCTTCAAAACCCCCCACATGTCAAATTTGATTCGATTTGCTCGATAGTTGTCGGGTTATGAAGAAATGTGTGTCTCATTTGTACGAGAGCGCCCCTTACTGAGAGAGTAGGGTTCTCAAACAATCATAAGAACCTTCCCCAGCCCCAAAAACCCCTTCGTATAAATTTTCACGTTGGTCGGTTCAGAACTTCTCGAGTCTATAAGGGTCTGACAGACAGAAATTCATTTTTATGTATATAGAAATATAGCCTCCAAAAACCCCCATATGCTAAAAATATTTCATTCACTTGATTAGTTCTCGAGTTATGCAGAAATTTGCTTTTTATTTGTATGGGAGCCCCCCCCCCCCCCCATTTGAAGTGGGGAGGGGTGGTGAAATGCCATAGAAACATTTCTTGCCTCCAAAAACCTCAACATGCCAAATTTGGTTTCATTTGCTTCATTGGGACTCGAGTTATGTTAAAAATTATGTTTCATTTTTATGGGAGTCTCCCCTTTCAGAAAGCGGAGGGGTCTCAAACCACCTTAGAAACATTTATTTCCTTCAAAAACTTCCACATGCCAAATTTGGTTCCATTTGTTTGATTTGTTCTCGAGTTATGCAGAAATTCGTGTTTCATTTGTATGAGAGACCCCTCTTTCAGTTAGCGGAGGAGTCTCAAACCACAATAGAAACATTTCTTGCCTTCGAAAACCTCCATATGCCTAATTTGGTTCCATTTACTTGGTTAGTTCTCGAGTTAGGCAGAAATTTGTGTTGTTTTTGTATGGAAAACTCCCTCCCTCCCCTTTCCAGATGGTGGAGGAGTCTCAAACTTCCATAGAAACATTTCTCTCCTCCAAAAAGCTCCACATGCCAAATTTGGTTCCATATGCTTGATTAGTTCTCGAGTTATGCACAAATTTGTGTTTCATTAGTATGAGAGCCCCCCTCTTACAGAGGGCGGAGGGGTCTTGAGTTACTTTAGAAACATTTCTTGCCTTCAAAAACCTCTACCTGTCAAATTTGGTTCTATTTACTTGATTAGTTCTAGAGTTATGCAGAAACTTGTGTTTCATTTGTATGG
Organism: Aedes japonicus; assembly: GCA_034211315.2. Classification (NCBI taxonomy): domain Eukaryota; kingdom Metazoa; phylum Arthropoda; class Insecta; order Diptera; family Culicidae; genus Aedes; species Aedes japonicus. Next base: position 63,580 of record JASCZW010000499.1, read on the forward strand.
GAGCCCCCCTACCCTACCAGAGAGGGAGGAGGGGTCTCGAACTACCGTAGAAACATTTATTGCCTTTAAAATCCCCGCAAGCCAAATTTGGTTCCATTTGCTTTATTAGATCTAGAGTTATGAAGAAATTTCAGTTTCTTTTGTATGACAGCACCCCTTCTAGGAGAAAGGAGGGGTCTCAAACTACCATCCAAACATTTTTCGCTACCAGAAAACCCCACATGCCAAATTTGGTTCCATTTGCTTGATTAGTTCTTGATATATGCAGAAACTTCTGTTTTATTTGTATGGGAGCCTCCCTTTCTAGAGAGGGGATGCTAAATTTGGGTTCCTTTGCTTGTTCAGTTCTCGAATTATGCAGAAAAATGTGTTTCATTTGTATGGGAGCCCCCCCTTTCAGAGGAGGGAGGGGTCTCTTACTATCTTACAAACGTTCCCCGGCCTCAAAAACTCCTGCGTACAAATTTTCATGCCAAACGGTTCTTCCGCTCGCGAGTTAAATCGTGACAAAGAAACCCCAACTCATTTTTATTATATAGATATGAATGAATGAATACTCTTTATTTAAGAGACTTTCAGCTTCTCTATATGAGTGTATACTTTCAGTACAAAAAATAATATCGTTACGAAAAGAAGTTCAGTCCCTTCAGAGCAGGAATTAGGGTGATACTCAAACGATTTGTTTTCGCCTGCTTCACCTTTTTCAAAATAAGGGTTCTTAAAAAATGAAGTTTGGCTGTTTTTATTTTCACCATAGAATGCTAGATAGCGACAGAAACTTTCGTGCTGAGCTATAGCAACAATGCTGTCAAAGCTACTTCTTGTCACCTTATTTTGAGTCGATGAAGATTTATTCACTCTTGTTCTTACTCTTTCTAGATATCTTAATTATGTCCTTAAAAATAGACAACACGATGAAGCTCCTTGGCTTTATTTTACCAGACATTTTTGGGATCATCTGGTGTAACCTCAAGCAATTATACGGATTGTAATGTTGAACAATTCTAGTATCTTTGATGAGTGGACAAAACATCGCTATACAGAGCAACATTTTAGTATCACCTTGCCAACTATAAAGCTGTGAAGCAACTTCAGAAGGAAAGATATCCATAACAGTCTCAAAAAGAAAACATCTGTCGATATGTCCATCTGTCTGTCGTAAGATCTACGAAACAGAAACGTTGGCATCCCCATTTCATATATCAGCTGCTGTGTCCCTTCATCCTTTCTATTCCATCCTTCCATCCTATCTGTGCAATTAATTAATTGAATTGAAGCTTGGATGGAAATACTGTTCACCTCCCTCCCAAACCATCCGACGCAATGCAATCGAAAGACTTCGGACCGATAGACTTCCTTCCTACAGTATCAATGGTCCTCGAAATGACTCTACTCTCGCAAATTGCAGTGTACTTTAAATTACAAACAGACTTCTGCATAATCTTCATTATTCATAAGCCCTTTTTTTCATTAAAAATCGATATACTGTTCACGAGAAAACTGTCACTATTCACCAACCGGAATACAATGATTAGATTTTTATTACCAATCACTGATTTGATTGTGAACGAAAAATTCAGAAGGGCTGTTTTTAACTCACGAATGATTGACGTAGACTACTTTAAACCTTACGATTAGTTTACTTATAGTGAATTCGTTTTTGAACCTAGGTTTGAACCAGTTTCAACCTGCGATACTCGAACTTATTATCAGTGTAAACCTCAACCCAATACGAGTTACAAATAGAGACAAATACACCAACGTGTAACACACTACAAGTCGACCCAATTTTGACACCCGATCCAGGTTGGAACCGAATCAAAAACGTATACGCTATTAGTTACCGAGCGGAACAATTGCAACGCAGGTCCTCTTATAATGGGAGTTTGGGTTAGCATAAGTAAGTGAGTAACTATGTGAGAACATCCTATGATTCGCTTCTTAGAAATTCTTCGGCGGCCCTGATGTCCTGAAAAGAGACGTTTGGTTTGAACATTTGTATACTGAAAGGGTTACGATTGTGCTGGTTGTAGTGATTGTGTTGATATGATCGGACAGCTGGAGACCATTATCCTTATCACGTTATAGATTGTTCCGGGTCTGTTTGGGAATTTGAAGTCAATAATTAATGATATTTTTGACAGATGACAGTCGCGAAAACCTCAACTTATTAGAGCAAAACCTATCTAGAAATGATAAAGCTATTAGCTATTATAATGTGTTTCAGTAATTTTCAAATTTTCATTTGACGTCTACCCTTGCCGTAAGGCATAGTCTGATCAAAATAGCGTAGGTGTGGTCCTAATAGATCGTTAGACCTGCATAAGATAGTAAATATTATAGAAAGTTCTATTGTACACAAGGGGCAAGACAGCTCTTCATCGCGAGTAAATTCAGAGTTGCTTTTGAGGTACCTCGTGCAACTCTCATTGCTCAGCAAGCGAGCACTGTCATTTGTTGCTCTCTGTTTTCGCACAGCAGCTGTCAAACAAACCGACGCTAGTACATTAGCTCACGAGTGTGCACAATTGGAAACTGATCTGCAATTTTCTTATACAGCATCATCCCACCAGACGGCCTGACTAAAAACTGGTGCTTTGGAACAAGGGGTAGGAGAAGAGACAAACGAGCTCATCCCGCTGCACTCCGACACAAGCTTTAAGCTTCTCAGAATCGATGTTTAGCAAATTACGAATCTATTCATATCGCTATCATGCCTCATCATTGTACTTCAGTAGGACTCACCGTTGTGCCATCTTCGTTTGCCATTAGCAGAATGTCCACAATGTTTTCAACAAATTGGAAGTCAAACTTTCGAAACCCTGGCAACCGATAACAAGCGATGAATGATTGATTTAATTTCAAGCTCTATTGAGTTACTCATGAGTTACTCGGTTCATCAAAGCAACTCAGATTGAGAGCTGTCTCACCCCTAGATTGTACACTCTTTCGAAAGCATTCGGTAGCCCTGAAGACGGCTGTTTGGTTCAAATGATGATACGGCCTCAAGTTGAAGGCCCTTCTCCACCGTCTTAAGCAGTGCTTTGCAATGCATTACCTCTGGCTGCTTTCAGTTTCACACGATAACCACGATTTCGCTCGGAAATTTGCGTAAATGGTTAGCATCAAAACGATTACTCATCACACTTATTCTCACTTTCACAGGTTCTCAAAACTTATTTCTTCCTAGAAGTAAAACTTTATCCAACGCGAATCGTTAACACAACAGAATAACTGTTCATAACACTACGTATTGGAATTTGCAGAGAATGTTACTTCGGAATATCATGTTCGAGGATCAAAACATTGATAGGGTGTTGGGTTACCACCCAACGACGAATGAGTGCGCTTACTGTAGTGCGCACACTACTTTCACGCGATAGTTGTTGCACCTCTTATCTCTTGGCATTGACAACGGAAGTATGACAACTGTCATCGACGTCATCTATCATCATCAGTAAAGCAACCGCGATCTTGCAAGCAACAGTCCTGTTTCACTCAGTATTCGTTTTAATTTGTATTTTGGCTAGAAATAAAGTATTTAATTGTTTCTTGAAAACGTAACATAGGGTGATAGGGAATTTCTTGATACTTGCAGGAACGCAACATTTTTTTAAAACGGCCAACGCTACTCGATGAATATGCACGCGAAATATGCTCATCTCGAATATGTAACATTTTGTTAATAAAATTGCAGTCGTAAAACCTGTAAAAAGTCGTAATGATCAAGGTATGCAGTGAAGAGAAAACTTAAATTGTTTAGCCACCGCTGGCTGCCAATTGGTAAGAACTTGGGAAGCAATGTTAGACAATTTAAATCAAAGAAACTCTCTTGAAATTAGATTGGTCGTCCTGAAAACGACCGATTTGAAATGGTTCGCATTTGAATGAAAATCTTCTTGGTCTAAATTTAGCCTGCAAATCAAAATTATCACCTTTTATTTTCGTTATTTTAAGTAGTTTAAAATTGTCAACGGACAATGTTTGACTGTTGAATTGATACGCGGGAAAAATTCCAACCGATTAATGTAAACATCCTGAAAATCTATTGAGCATTTCTATTTTAAGCGTTTAATTTGTGATTTTTTAGCTACGATCCAAAAGCAGGAGAGACATTTTAAGCTTGGTTTGCAAAATACGAAGACCATTTTGAAGAAGATGCTCGAAATAATCCAGCTAAGGTGCGGCTTTTGCTTTGTAATTTGAAATATGTGAAATACATACTTCCGAAGAAACCAAAGGAAGTTTTATTTGAAGAAACCAACTAGACATTGAAGTCCATTTTCGGCCGATACACATCTTTGTTCAATCTACGATACCAGTGTCTTCAACTCCAAAAGAATTCGACCGATGATTTCTTTACCTACGCTGAAATCGTGAACGAGAAGTGTGAAGAATTCAGGCTTCAAGAAATTTCCACCGATCAATGAAGGTGTCTCCTTTTCGTTTGGGGCCTGAATTCAAGCAAAGATGCAGACGTCCGCACTTCTTTGCTTTCCAAGATTACAAGATTGAGAGTTTGATCCTGTGGCGCAGACGACGTTACATCCATTGGCCGAGGAATGTCAGGAACTCTCGAATCTTATGATACAGATGTCAGGAATCAAGTCTACAGTTTGTTTCATCATCAGCAGCAATTGGATATTCCAAGCTCTCCATGCTGGCGATGTGGGGAAATGCATTATCCGAAGCACTGTTCATACCTTCACCATGAGTGCAAACCATACAAGAAGATTGGGCATGAGAAAGGAACAGGTGGCTGTTTCCAATCGAAATCGAAGAAGAAGCAAAATTTCACGAACCAAAATTCCAAGAACCAAGTCAACAACCAAGCAAGGCGAAAGTTCCTGACGGTTTAGATCAACGTTAATCCTGTGAAACTACAGTTAGGTTGTGCCGCAGACATCACAATAATCTCCACTGATGTTCTGTTGTTAGTCTAGCATAAATCTACGTTGTGAACGCATGCGGTGACAACATGAATCTGATAGGTGAATTTAACTGCAGTATTTCATTTAACGACGTTGTTAAACGATGAAAGTGCTTCATGTCCAATGTGAAAGACCTGAACTTGTTTGGAGCTGAGTGGATCGAGTTATTTGGATTATGGGACATACCATTCAACGTAGTATGCAATCTATAGCTTACTCGACAGTTCGCAATCAAGCATCTACGGTGAATCGTCCGAAGTCAGCAGAGCTCGTCAATCTTCTAAGTTCTAAGCTCAGCTAAATCTAAACTCAGCAATGTATTCAGCGAAGAACTCGGATGGCGCACCTAGGAGAAAGTGTTGTTGGAAGTGAAGACAGGCACCAAGTCGATGTTTCGCCAGAAACTTCCAAGTCCACTTGATTTGTTGGACGCATATCTGCAGGTGTAGCAATTGTACGAACCCCATCTCCTCTTTGGGACTTCGTTCATACCAGCGACGAGGCCAGACTTTCGCTTTTCCCAGCGTCGTCAAGAAGTATAAGAACCAGAAGCTGGCACGAGAGCTGCGTATGAACCGGAACTGAACCCTAGCTTGCGGATCAGTGATCTGCGATACGAGTTGTATTATCGCCAGCAAATGCAGCAACAGTGTGGAGCCAGACCATCTTTCGTTCCTTCGATGAATCTAGGTACCTTGGAGGAAGACAACCAATTCATTCCAGGCCAGTGCTCGACTCCGATTCGATCGGAGCTTCCGAAACATGGCACATCAGCCACAATTCCAGAGAAGACAAGCTGTATTCTAAATCGAAGCCAAATCGCTGCTCGACAGGTGGTGTCTAAGGATTTACCCGAGTTCAATGGACTGCTTGAAGAGTGACCTCTATTCTACGCCATTTCAAACCCTTCTACGCAGATGTGCGGATTCCTGAATGAGGAGAATATACTGAAACTGTAGATGTCTGACAGGAAAGGCACTGGAGACAGTGTGATGCGAGTTACTTCATCCGTCGAACGTAGCAGACGTGTTGCCCACTCTGAAGATGCTCTACGGTCGTCCAGAAGTAATCGTACAGTCGATCGTTAAGAAGACAAGGAGTCTACCCTCGCCAATCATGGAGAAACTTGAAGCGGTAAATTCAAGTTCATTAAACAAAGTTCATAAACTAGTTATAAGTGATAAATGGAATTCAATTCGACACTGGATAGCACTATCTAAAACTAGCTTATAACAACTTAAAACAACTAAATGTAGGTAAGAGACCTCGTATGAGTATTGAACGGAAGATAAATTATGCTAGTGAACTTAATTTAGACGGAAAGGTACAGCAGGTTTTGAGAACCTGTAAGCAATTTATGATTATACCATCCTTACTGCTAAACTACAGGAAAGGAATTTCGTAACTTTATTTACACAACTTACCTAGAAAAATTACCATTGACAAACTATACAAGCCTAAACGGATATTTGACCAGTAAAAAGTTGCGCGAGATAACCATAAAATTAGAAACACTAGAAGTAAGCAACAATTCATCCACCTTGTTTGAAACTGTATTAAGAGATTTGTTTTCGCAGAAATTTTATAATTTATTTTCCACGACGACGGAATAAATTCATGGAATTTGGATTCTAATTGTTTCTCTACGTAACAGCAGGTGAAAGTCAGTGAGGAATCCAGAGGAATGTCAGCAATCATAAGGACTCTCTCAATTAATCGCCTTTCCTCTGGCAGCACCAGGAGAGTTCCAGCATATAGTTGAGAATGTGATTGTGGATCTAGACGACGTCAGTGGATATTTGGACGATATCATTGGACAACTTGGATGAACATGTCAAGCAACCCGAAAATCTACTGACCTGCATCGCAGAATATAACTTCCATTTGAAAATTGCGAAAAGGAACTGAACCATCAAGATTGTATGATGTATTGGAAGTACGTGGCCCATCAAGATTACCGCGAGATTCAAGAATCACAGCGTATGGCAAGGACACAGAAGACTTCTTTCGTGATTCATCTGGCTACTGTTCTTTACTGCTCATTATAAGTTCGTTGTTCCTGAGGACGCTAGGAAGCAGAAAACGTCAATTGAGTCTACGTGGTTTATGAACCGTAAGGACCTTACGCACTTGATCCTTTTCGAACATAAAACCAAATTTGGTAAAAAACACCATTTCCTCTACCAAATTGCGTGCCATTTGACGTGTATATTTTCGTTGAACAAAGCCCAGAAGCTGCAAATCAATGAAAACCAATTGCTAGGTTTGTCTTCTGAATTCGCAAACGCAAAATGCAAATAATACGCTTTCCTGTTATACGTTCGCCCCTTCATTGATACGCCAATAGGTTGCCAAAACCGGCAGCCAATGTGGCGATTGTGTGCGCCTGAACTGAATTCCTAATCACTCGCTTTGCCTCACTTTGGTCCACACGGTTAAATTAAATAGAGGAAAAACACAATTCCAATAACGCACACCAGTCGCGACCGGTTGGTTTTTGACTCATTGTCGACTGTAACGCCAGGTGGATTTCCGGTGCCTTCTTCATGTTTGACTCGTTTGGCGAAATTAATCGTGTCGGGTGACGCTACTCTCCGGCTGTATACCGTGCGAGGGAGAAGAGTGACCCGTTGATCGCTGGGTTTGTGGTTCAACTCGCTGGAGAGAGGAGGATGGGAGGTGTGAATTATAATTGATTTATAATAATTTTCGGGGCTGCTTTTGTTGCGGGTTTTGTATAATCTGGTTTGTTTAATTGGTTGCGTTTCGCCGGGTTCTGCTGCCTCGCGTTGTCTTATGCAGTAGAGAGTAGATAGATACTACATGAAAGGAGTTAAAACAACAATGATGGAAACGGTGGAGATGGGAAAGCAACGGAAATTCACACGTGCCCTGACCAGTGATTCAGTCGAATCGTGTCGTGCGTCTTTTATAGAAAACATGTTAACGGAATTTGTTCGGGTCGCAATACGAGCTTCGTCGGTCCCGTTTGTTCATTTGGAGTTATTGCTTCAGCCTTGGGGACCCCGATTTGACGAAGTAGAAACATACCAATCACATGTTGCCTAAGTCGTTGGCAACGTTTAACAAAGCATCTAGACACATGATGTTGGAAATTGGCCCACATAGATGAGCAGCCAGGGAATTTTAAATCAAGCTCTATTCAAATTTTTGTCTAACTTGCATGATTCCACAAATACATCGAGCGTGTTCGGTGAAACCCAGCTAGCCATGATTGAAAAGTTTCAGAACATGTTCGAGAAAGTTGTGATGAAAATTTCTCGTTTCAATATGGTACAAGCAATTCTAAATTCCGCCTCGTTTTCCGACTATCCTAATAGTTAGCCACACACCGGTTCTGTACATTTTAGATTAGTGTATTTTTTATCTAGAAAGTGAGAAAAAGATTAGTAATTTCCATTCAATTCCAACTATCTTTATTGCTTATGTTGTCAGATACACGTATTTTGTCTACAATGTACAGATTTTTTCAGTGTCGAGTATTAATAATCGACTTTTTTTCGTAACTTTTATGATACGAAATTAGTCACTTTGAATATCCAATAGCCAACAGCCAGCTCACAAACTAAAAGGAGAGCTATTCTTCGATAGCGTTCCCGCTATCAATCATCATAACCAATACATTTTAACATCTTATTGACTACAAATTAGGGGATTCAGATTCTCAATCGATTATGCCTTACATCGTACATATCAGTATTCTATTAGTGGAGATAAGTGGGTGTTATTATTCTTGAATTATGTAAAAGTTGGACAGAATTTTGGGAAAATCGTAATGTTAATGGATTTCGCCTTGTAAACGTGGAATACAAGAGTAATAAATCTTACTACGAAGTAGTCGGCTTGTTAATGCCGTCATCATTTGACTTTAGCCGGTTTCATAAACACGTTGAGAATACAGGATGAGATATTTTGCAGTAAATGTCAAATAGTAATTTTCATGCTTGCGGAACATGATTCAGAAATATTTGCCTACACTGGATAGTTTGAATTGTGTCAGATGGTGTTGATGGTTAAATTTTCCCTGGGCACTGGAAAAACCTTGTGGTAGCTTGAAAACTACCAGGTTCCAGGGCTTATCTGGATCTTTACCCAAACGGGAAAGATGCAAACCAGTGTTTCTAGGGGTGATGTGGACCAGAAGTGCATTTGAACCCACTAGTAGTAGCATTTTAACTTTTAATTTGACACCTTTCTTTATTTTCATACAATATAGAATCTGTATAATTTCAATAATATTACTACTACTCAAAGAATCGTCTATTAATTTTAATACTTTTATTATAACTGAGTTTTAATATGGGTCTGCAATTGTCTGGAAAGCATCACCATACAGATTCTACATTTGGTTTGGCTGTTTTAAGCAGAGAAGCGAATATGTTTGTATACTTCTAGAACATAAAAAGAAACAAAAAGAGCCTGGTAGGGTCACAGTGGAAGCAATCCGGAGTCTCATGAACAGTCAGGCATCTCGGCCTCTGGTTGGAACAAGACCAAGTACCCGCCCAAGAAAGACCTACGTGGACGAAGCACATGCATGCGAGTATCATCTAAGGCGGTATGTTCCTAACAAATCAATAGTAATAACAACAGTGTGGGTAAGTAAATCAGTTAACATTTCCAAAACTACATACACATCATACATACATACATAATTATATATTAAAATACCGCCCACAAATACCCATATCCAACAGAACAGCTTATTTTCCCGATGAGTCTAATGTCAAATACTTTGTTCCATTTGGGAGCGTAGAATAAGGGAGATAGCTGTTACATTGTCACACCTGTAAGTACTATATGAAATTGCGCAGATACCAAAAACTGCACTGACACGAATATCACTAACAATGTAATGACACGGACAAAGTACAAAAACACGGACTTTAACAAATACCTGGACAAAAAAACGCGTATACTGACTGATACTGAATCCCAAAAAATTTCAAGAAGATTATGTGAGCTGATTTCGAAAGCTCGGTGTTTATTTGGTCACCATAGACTAATCCGTCCGGTATAATCACTTGAGAATTTTCAAAAACCAACCCCGATCATTGCAATCCTAGTGGGATAAAAAAAAAGATGGTGTTGATGGTTAAATTTTAAGACAAAAACGGTTAGTTTGATTAATATGATGTGTTCGGCAAAGTTATAGATGAAAATTTGAACACTGAAAAAAAAATATGAGACAAAAAGTTTATTATCGCAAATTGCAAACAGTTCAAAACTCTTTTTTTTTCTATATTTTAGCCCTTTATGTTTGCTTAAAATTTACGTTTGACGGATGTTGGAGAAATGGAAAACAAAAAAGTTATATGGATATATATTTTTTTAATCTATTTATTTTTGCAGTGCATCTTTAAAAAACAAATTATCCATAATTGAATAATATACATTTTATAGCGGGCCTTTAACCTTCCTAAAGCATTAGGAAAATTTACACATGGTGCATTCAGGGTCAAAAATGACCCAAGACTTTGACACGCTCCCAAAACTTTATTATTAAACCGATTTTTGATATATTGGTTCCCAATAAAGGATATGGATTCTGAAAAAGACATGCTGGCCTTTTTTTTTTAATTGGCAAATCTGGCACATAGGAACCCATAACCGGTTCCGGTATGCATCTGAAGAAGATAATTTTGGAACCTCATATATTTGTACCGTTTGATGGCTCAAAATTCACGATATCAAATACTGATCTGAAAAAACATCATGCCATAGACCAACCAGAGGATTTACCACAGCCTGATACTCTAGAACCGGTTCCGGTAGGGCCCAAAGAGGACAATTTTTAAACCTCAAATAGTAGTACCATTCGACAACACAAAATTCATGATTTTGAATAATAATTTATCAACTAAGAGATTATAACTCATCCGAACCCCAAGTATTTGTACCATTTGATGGTTTAAAATTCGTGGTTTTGAATACTGATATTCAAAAACATCATGCCATACACCAACCAGAGGATTTGGCCACGACCGGATGCTTGAAATAATTTTCGAAAGTTGCTGCTTGACTTGCTATACAGAACTCTCGCTGTAAGATCATAAGTAACAATAGAAACGAATAGAAATGAAGTTGTGTTCGTGCTACTCCTGTTCGTATCTGTTCAACTCAGGTTCGAATCATTTCATGTGTTCGTGTGCAGCTCGGCTGCGTGGTTAGAGGCATCAGTCAGAGGATGGGACTTAAAAAAACAGTTTTTTGTGCTGTGACTTTTGTATTTCAATTTGAATTTGAAAACTCTGCAAAGATGACTTTTAGGGTATAAAATGACGCACATTATGAAGATACAAGATAGTTGCTAGTTATTGTACTAAAAAAGTTGTAGGGGTTGAAGTGTAAAAAAAAATACGTTTTAGCAAGATATCTTATTCCCTTATTTGCAAATATTTGCAAACACAGAGTACGTGAACTGAAAGTACAAACTTCCATCTACATAATCTATGCAAAATTGTTTGTCCACTTTTGTCCCCTTTATTAAAAAAAACTCGTTTTAAAATTGGTAGTTTTGAATCTTTTATGCAGAATTTACGATCAGCAGCATCAACAATTATCATCAAAAAGCGTAACAAGATTTTTTTTGATGAAACTGTTTATATTTGTATATTAATCCATCTTTGTTTATTTATAAACATTTATATCACAGACAAACAGACATAACACATCGAACATTTGGCACTACAAATCATCGTCACTAACACACCTGCGCCATCTGTTGAGCACACTGTGATGGATGATTAAGCTGAATAGATGACGGTAGTGTGTTAACGTTAAACGTAAGAAAATCGAATATACGCGCTATCTGTGGCGCATTGAAATCTGTGGCGAAGTTGAAAATGTTATTATGAACATTAAAGGACCACCCTAGTCACTACCCAAAAAAGAGATAGATCATATTTTTTTAAATTAAATTTCCCAGACATCATCTGTCTAAAGTTAACGGTTTCCGAGTTATCGATTTTTGTTGCGAAATTTGTCCATTCGTACCATAGTGTCATGTTAGGCATTGGGAGAGGGAAACAAACAAAACGATTGAACCAGATAAAGCAATGGGGGTATCCCCTCCTTGCCTACCCGGCATCTGGGGTAGCTTGGTAAAAGAATGTGTGCTCGATCGCATTCTACCGTTCAAATGCCCTCTGCTCGTTTCCAACTTGCATCTTTCAATTTCACAGCCTGCCGTACTCTAACGGAACTATCAACACTTTCTCTTCATTCTAGCAATAAATTACTATCCACTCCTAGAGCCACTCGTGTTGATGGGAGATTATCTGCTTTTGGCAAATTTCATCATAGATCGTACTCCGCGCATTTTTGAGAACACATTCGGGAGAACACAAAAAACAACAATCAAAGGATATCTTAAAAGCCAAAAATGCTATTTATTCATTTCAAACTTCAATTTTAAGAAACAAATTAAATTACTTGGCTATGCAAAAAGCGGCTACAGTAAGTCATTACGAGAACATAATATGCGTATGTACAAAATATATCCACTGGATTGTTACCGAACAAAAAATAAAAATATTAGATATGTATTAGTATTTCATACTAGTCCTGGAACAGCTGAAAGCAGAATAGATCATTATCAAAGATAAAATAATCAAAGATAAATTTCCAATGAGCGATATTATTTTATAAGATATGCTGTTAAAAAAATTCTTTTCTTTATACTGTTCTAGTAGCATTTCAAAGATAGCGATTGTAGTGATCGAAGAGCACGGTTTGATGATTTCGGAATTAAATGGCCCGAGCCTTGTGGCCTGTACATTCGTACGTTCTGCACATTCCGCTCCTGTTCAGGCCCTTGCATTCCCAGACCATATCAAGACCAACAATTGAATAGGGCCTAACACCGAAATGTAAACAAATCTTTTTAAGTTGAGCATCTCCTACATCATAGTTAAATTTGAAGGTATACCTAACTTTGTTGAAAAAATATTTCAAATTATAATAAGGGTCTATAACAAGCTCATGCATTTATTATGACGAGGCCTTCATTTCAAAGGCCTTATGATTGACATATGAACTGAACGCTTTTCATATGGCTTTTTTAATGTATGTTTAAAATTCTTCTTACGGTTTCTAGAGTTCTACAAAGATTTCTCATCTTAATTTCGAAGAGTTTTATTATTTTCTGTTGTTGAAAAAATTAACAGTGGCCTCAACACAAAATGATGTTATAACAAGCGTTATCCCGAAGGACTCTTATAATTTCTCGGTGAATAAGAGCCTCAACACGTAGGCCTCATCGAAAAAACTGACAGTTGAGAGGCATAACAAAGAGGCCCCATGATATTTTCAATATAGAGTTGGGCGTTATTTTTCCATTTCGTGTTTTGCGGCATACAAAGATGTTAATATAATTTATTCTTACAAGATTATATGCATCTCTCGAACTTCAATCGTCAACTTGATTAAAACAAGATAAACTGATTTAATATTATAGTAGGATTTATTAATGTAACGTTCAATTTGATTATCGTTTTTCTCATTGTTTACATTTTGGAGTTAGGCCCTTTTCTATTGTTGGTCTTGATATGTCCGCTCTTCAGGCATCTGAAGTATGGCTTCGGCGGTTGGTGTTCGTTCAGTAGGCAAACGGACCACCCATCTTTTCGGGTCGAGTTCGTTTCGGCTACTGCTAACCGTATTGTCGCCACTTGAGTCCCGAGTGGTCTCTTTCGTAACCGTATTACTGTTGTAGCCACCTCAACCATAGACTAATTCTAAGACCAGTAGGTCCCGAACAAATTTGATTTTTTTTCTTGGTTTAGTCAGTACTAGCACATCGGTCCCAAGCTCAATGATGCGCCCCTAATAATGAACTCAAATGAACACACTCTCAAATATTCTGTCAAAATAACACAGCAAATCAAAACAAAGGCGCAAGTATGTACAGCAAAGTGCTGGCTTCAAGGTGTATTTCGGACCAAGGGGTTCTACAACAGGGAACCAATTTCAAATCGCTAGTTGCATATTGATTGTTGCGCCTCAACCCCGTAATATGCCTAGATTGCCTCCCCAGTCGCTTTGAACTCGGTCACATTTTTACACTGGAGAATCATTTGCGGCGTAGCTACCAAAGACACGAAATGGACACAGTTAAAAATAAACATGTAAAATTTTGCCAACAATAATGCACATAAAGGGTAAGCAGTTAATAATGCTAAGTTTTGTGAGAAACAAATTTTCCTTAGGTCACATATAGTTAACAGTAAATTTAAAGGTCGTAGCGGAATTTAATATCGTCGTGTAATGTTATGTTCTTGCGGAATATTTGAACATGTAAAGTTTACCAACGCATATAAATAAAGGGAAGTTCTGGATCAGCACAGGAAAAGTAATAAAAGCATTTGCAAACAAACCTTTTCATCTTTTAGCTAATAGTGATGATACCCATATAAATGGTAATTAAATTGAGCTCAATTAATTTTTATTTATTATCATCTTGGAGAAGGATTTTTTGTGCCATCTGTTCGTGTTGATTGAGAGCGTAGACATTTTGCAAATTCAATGACTACGAACTGTGTCAACGGTAGATTGAAAATGGTTTTACCTTCACCCGCACTGACGAAACTACCCATGCAGCATCAATCATAGTAACCCGTGAGTCAGCAGACAAAATTTGACAGCTCTATCAGTCGAACTCTAACCGTGATGGCAAAAACAGTCAAGCAACTCCGTTCAGAAGTGTGCGCGTTCAAAGAACGCGTTCCCGCTGCATCGAAAACGGACATTGTGCGGCACTTTGTGGACGCCGGATACGCCCGTTCCGGCATCCACAACATCTTGGCACTATTAGACCACATTCAGAGCATCGACAGAAAGCCCGGATCCTGACGGCAAGAAGCTCCAAAGGATGCTGAAGAGCAAGACCGAGGAAAACGTTGCTACATCGCTGCGTGCGCTTGGCCGGGAGGTCGATTCAACCGGCCAATTAGCGTAAAAGTACCTGGCGAACATAGAACATACATGTCAGGAAGCGGAAGTCGCGTCCACTGGTTTCAGAGCTGCAGGCAATGACACAGCGGCAGCGGCTAAATAAGATGGACGACGAGACCTATCTCACCCCGGATGGCAACGACTGGCAGGGCACTTCGTATTTTACTTCCCCACGAAGGAAGTGAGCTCTGAGGAGAATTTCGTTTATACACCAAGTTCCCCAAGAAGGTGCTGCTGTGGCTGATAATCAGCGAAAAGGGGATGTCAAAGCCGCTTTTCTTTCACTCCGTGAACGGAACGGTGAAATCTTATGCCGTACGAAATGCCTGCCGGAAGTTGCGTCGTTCATCAAGAAATACCATAAGGGCGAAGACGCAGTGTTCTGGCCGCATCTGGCGTCTGCCCACGACTCGAAGCGATCGTTGGAGGAGATGGAGCGGCTGAATATCGATGTGATATCAAGTCGGCGAACCCGCCCAACGTCCCCAGCTGCGTTCCATCGATAATTTCCGGGCCAACCTGAAGCGTAAGACCTACTCCAACAATTTTGGCGCGAAAGTTCGCTTCTTGGCGTTCGGGTAAATTCACCTTGGAAATTCTTCGTAGACATAATAAAAGTGAAATTAGAATTAAATTTGCTCAAAAACTGCTCTTGTATTGCTATTTTCATACCGTGGTTAGACTCCTGGACACCTTATACCAAACGAACATGAGTCGAAATAAAATAATGCCAAAAGGTGTGCTGCTTTTATTCTGAAATAATCGATCCCTCCGTTTGTTTCTTTTTTTTTTTTCGAAATGGATTAGTTACGGAAACGTCTTCGAATCGTCAGGCCATTGTTGACCTTCGTTGGTATCTCCATGAGATTACGGTTTTCCATAAAAGCTACGGACAATAATTCGCCAGAAAGGAATCGTTTGATGTATTCATCTCTATTTGTCATGAGGATTACAAAGATTTTAAAAACATGTGCCGGCTTGACGAAGTATCCTACAATGTTTATAGCGCCATGGTTATATCAATATTTATTCAATTTCGAACTTCCTGTCGCAAATTGAAAAAAATGTCCCTCACCCTCACATATACATATTGCCTCTATCCGGGGATTGGTCGACCCACATAGCTCGGTCTGACCCTTCAGAGTCACGCTGGAGGAAAAAAACTATATGTTACACATGCTCTCCGCATAATCATCATTATCTTCATTGTTGAGCGATGAATCACCCACGAAGAGAGCAACAGAGTAAAAAAAACTTCCTCACATACAATTCCCATCAGTCACGTTGTTGATAATGCTACCCCTAGCCTGTTTTTTTGCTTTCTCTAGCTCTAACAGTAGCTCGCTGAAATGCGGCATGATATCGGATTTTACTCTCCATTCCAGCACCTAGTGCCCTCATCAACTCAACCACCACCGCCACCATCGCCATCGCCATGGTGATCTGAAAAGCAAATACGACTCTGCCTGTAACATCTCCTGTAGCGCAATAACAACAATAATAGAAACCGCCAGCCGCAGCAACAGTGCCTAGCCAGTTGGTTAGCTAGCAGGTAATCGCCGAAGCGAGAGTACAGCAGCGTCACCACCAGAGGCACTTTTATGACTCTTGCACCCACCCACCCCGTCTGCTGTCTCGTCCGTCCGTCCGTCCTGATTCGGGCAAGGCCGTTTGGCATCATCGTGGAACGCCTCCGTATGGCCCGCGGCCGGAACCGTAAACACCCGATTCAGACGCCGACGATAAGAAAACCGGTGATGCTGTGATTTGCTTTCTTCTTTTTGTCTTCGCGGGTCCCACTCGGCGACGCCAGACCGGTCCGGGCGCTTCTGAATTTCAAAACAAAAAAATCGGACCAGTTCAATCTCCGCACAGTCTGTGCTAAAGCGCGTCGGTGTTGTTTCTGTTTCGTTAGCTAAAAACATGTGATTAACGAGATCTTCGCACTTGATCATTATTAATCTTCGTTTCCTTTTTCCTTCTCTCTTTGCAGATATTAATTACTAGACGGAATTCTATGAGCAATATAATCTTCCTGTAATTAGGTGAAAAATTCTTTACACCTTTCCACGGAAGGAGGGGAAATCTCTTGTGTTGTTAGTAGCTTCATTGGCGGTGAGCGAATTCAAGTGATTAATCATCAGAATCAAGCGTGAAAGAAGTGTCTTCGGTGAAAGGAAGAGATAGTGAAGGAAGATTAATTCGTCTACGTAGGAGTGGATGTTTGCCGGGTGGATTTTTTTTGCGACCTGTGCGTAGGTCCTGGGGCGAAAAATCAACAACGATAGTAAAAGGTGTAGTCAGTAGTAGCAGCAGCGGTGGTAGAGCTCTAGGCAGCAGCAGTGGTTTTACGAAGGCAACTTAAAGAACAGACAAAGCCCCCACAATGCGCGAATACAAGATTGTCGTACTCGGAAGTGGAGGTGTCGGCAAATCCGCCTTGACAGTGCAGTTCGTTCAGGTGAGTTGAGTGGAATATTTCTTTTCTGTTCGCGCGAGATGCCAATATAGTTCGAACGGCGAAACACTATTTTGTTTTTGTAGGGTATCTAGCTGGAGCTGCGTGACAGCTTGGTTGTCAAGACTAGACCCTCTCCCAACGTCACCTCTACTATGACCAATACCTTAGAAGCACTAGCCTATGTTCGCCGCTTGAGCACTAGTTGAAGTATTTAGTATTGGACCGTAGTATTTTTCATTACAGCACTGCGGTATCTTCTAGTAATACTCCTAAAAGTTTGAATTCGTATGTAATAAGCTTCCATTTTAAAGTGTGTTATAGGGGTCAGTCAGTCACGTTGTTTAAGCCAATTTACCTTAGTTTTCCGATTATCCGGATTCAAGAGATCCATTTAAATACACTACACTACACTAAGGTTTTTTTTTACACGGGTTGTTTTCGGCGATAACTCCAGAACGGAACAACTTATCGACCTAATTCAAATCACATTTTACGTTTTGGGCCATAAGTAATCATAGGGCAGTTTTTCAAAAAATTCACAATTTTTGGTGTGAATACTCAAAATTTTAAAAACTGTATTTTGATCATTGCATGGACAGGTAACGCATTCAAAAAAATCGAAGCAATATAAAATGTATAAGCATGTGAATTTATCAATTCTATTTAGTCTTTTTTTACACGGTTCCATACTAAACGTGGAACGTATCCCCCGTGCAAAAAAAAAAACCTTATTGTACATACCATTTTCTTTCCTATTACATACGGTTAACGATTTTCATGATACTTCCTGATTCGATGAATTTGGGTTGAGCAGCATTCAACTCTTGAAACCCGGAATGAACACTCGTTGCCTCACGGTGATACCTAAGTCCCGTGCAGGGCTTGAATTCCACCAGGAACTTGAATCTCACAACCGCTCACGGCCATGATGGTTGTAAAACCACATGCAGAGAATGAGTATCATAGAAATGAGAAGAGAAATATTTTAGTATAAGTAGCATGCAGGGTGCATGTGCCCTGGGCACTGGAAAAACCTTGTGGTAGCTTGAAAACTACCAGGTTCCAGGGCTTATCTGGATCTTTACCCAAACGGGAAAGATGCAAACCAGTGTTTCCAGGGGTGATGTGGACCAGAAGTGCATTTGAACCCACTAGTAGTAGCATTTTAACTTTTAATTTGACACCTTTCCTCATTTTGCATACAATATAGAATCTGTGTCAATTTCAATAATATTACTACTTTTCAAAGAATCGTCTATTTATTTTAATACTTTTATTATAACTGAGTTTTTAATATGGGTCTGCAATTTTCTGAAAGCATCACCACACAGATTCTACATTTGGTTTAACTGTTTTTGGCAGAGGAGCGAGGTTGCATTGTATGCGTTCTAGAACATAAAAAAACAAAATTAGCCTGGTAGGGTCACAGTGGAAACAATCCGGAGTCTCATGGACAGCCAGTGCATCTCGGCCTCTGGTTGGAACAAGACCAAGTACCCGCTCAAGAAAGACCTACGTGGACGAAGCACATGCATGCAGTATCATCTGAGCGGTATGTTCCCAACAAATCCAAAAGTAATAACAACAGAGTGGGTAAGTAAATCAGTTAATATTTCCAAAACTACATACACATCATACATACAAACATAACCATATATTAAAAGACCGCCTACAAATACCCATGTCCAACAGAGCAGCTTATTTTCCCGATGAGTCTAACGTCAACTACTTTGTTCCATTTGGGAATGTAGAATAAGGAGATAGCTAATACATTGTCACACCTATTACTACATTAAATTGCGCACGTGACACGAATATCACTAACAATGTAATGACACGGACAAAGTACAAAAACACGGACTTTAACAAATACCTGAACAACAAAACGCATCACTGACTGATACTGAATCCCAAAAATGTTCAAGAAGATTATGTGAAGGCTGATTTACAGCCCGGTGTTTGATCTGGTCACCATAGACTAATCCTTCCGGCATAATCACTTGAGAATTTTTCAAAAACCAACCCCAGTGTTACAATGCAATCCTATGTGGGATAAAAAAAAAAAAAAAAAAAAAACTACGACATTGCAGGGATTGCATGTGGGATTATTGGTGATATTCTCATAACGACTTTTCGTTTCTCTGACTAAAAAGTTTTAGTCATACTAAACTAACCATGGAGGTTAAAAAAAAGAAACAAATTACTGGTCTGAACCCTACATTACAGCCTACTCTACAGCTTGGGATCTAGTTGTTATCCCAAATATAAAATATTTCGGGACTTATTTGAAACTTTGAAAAGAACGGGTCTACCTTCTATCAAGTGGGTTTATTTTTTATTTGCTTTTCCTTTCTATTTATTTATAGTGTGGTATGAAAGATACAATCTCATCGCCTCGCAGTAAAACCACCCACGACCTTGAAATTAGAGTGGCCGGGTTGATTTGCTGTGTTGGAACTCTTTGAACTTTTCAAAAAAGGAGGCAACTAGAAAACAATAACCCTAGGATATTGTGTATGATTCACCAAACACTGGTACTGATATAAACCACATGGAAAGGTTTATTCTTCTGCTTCAAATGGTTTTTCCTAAGCGCCCCCCCCCCCCCCCGCGTCCTATTTCTAATATACCTGCTTGTCGTCGTCTGTCTTAAGTAACACTTTTATGTGACTATGTGCTTCACTTCGAATAGTCAGATAATTACCCCGATCAAAACATTCACCCTTTTCGAAGATGTTGCAATTACATTGACTTATTATACCATTAGCAAACCAGGTATTTTGGTTGTTCATTCCATAAAACAATTGAATAAACACCAACATAAGTTGTCACGAAAATGAAAAGTGTACTTTTAGACGTTTCCCTAAGATTGAAAGTAAGAAGTCCAAGAGTGGATTGCGGCATAACCCGCCAGTATCACACTTGATGTTAGTGCCTTTATATAAACGTTCTACGACGTGGCAGTGAAAAATGACTAGAATATGTGATACTTTTACTACTGGTCAAATTCTGGATCTCACATGCATGTTTATAGCATGAGATAAGCCAAAGATGGTTGGAAGTAACAAGATAACCGACTTAAATATTTCTCATACATTTCACTAGGGACACTGAAATCGATGAAAGTGGTTCCATCTGTTGAACAAAAACTGAGGCATCTACTCATCTTGGGGTTTTTACGTTTATCGTGTAACGAGAATGTAAATATAAAAAAGATATATAAATAATGTCAGTTTATTTGGAATCACTTTATCGAATCAATCATAACAAACGAGGCAAGCATAATCAATAAAATTGAAAACAATGCTAGTATTATTCAATATTGAGTTTTTTGCGTTTTGTCAATTCTCTTTTTGTTTTCTTTCTTTTTAGGTGCGCTCGGTTCCTCGATTTGAATTCCATATTTAAAATTTACAGCTTTGCCTTCACTAGCATGTTCAGATATTTGTCGGCAACTTTCTTAGCACATGGAACACAAAGCACTCCATATATCAGCTTTTCTGCAACACCTGATTGGTACGGCCAGAAGATAGTGTCCAATATAGAGTGTTGAACACCGTTCAATGCC
Organism: Aedes japonicus; assembly: GCA_034211315.2. NCBI lineage: Eukaryota > Metazoa > Arthropoda > Insecta > Diptera > Culicidae > Aedes > Aedes japonicus. The sequence continues at coordinate 84,515 of JASCZW010000499.1, forward strand.
CTCCGCTCGTTTTCAAACTTGTATCGTTCAATTTCAAAAGCCTGCCGTTGCCCTATACGGAACTATCAATACATTTTCTCTTCATGTCTATACGTTCTAGCAATAAATTACCGTCCACTCCCAGCGCTTCGCATGGAGATGAGAAATTATCTACTTCTGATTTGTGAAGTGTTAACGAAGTATTTGCTCAAATCAGCTTTAACATTCCCGAGCTTCTTAGGTGCTACTAGCTGATTAATAACAATGGCTTTGTAAGCCGATGCAAATTTACTCGCATCGGTTTGTTGTTTGAATTCTTCCAACGAATTATTGAAAAAACAGTTATCGCTATTCCTGTTATTGTGAAGCTTCTTACCTTAGATTTCTTTGAAGGAAAGCGAATTTGCACAGTCAAAAGCTTATCAAAGCTTTCACAATAATTGGCAGTATTCAGAGAATTATTGGGATGTTTTTCGATGTATACGCAAGTTTTTATTCCTGCGCTCACGGATTGGCTTAATGTCTGTGCTGCCTTTCCTACATTCATTTATGTGAAAGGTGCCATGTTTATCTGGTGCCAGATTTTATTCTTTTTGTACACTAGCCAAGTTTCAAGTTTTTAGTACAATCCGCGGATTGTACTAATCGATGGAAGCGTGAAATTTCCTCATTTGACAGTACGCTTTACTAGAACAGTTATGGAGTACGATTGCCATATTCTTCATTTCTGTGGAATACCTCGCTCCGCGTGATTTCCCTGTTCTTGTTGCGTTGTAACTCAAGAAGAATGGGATCCGTTAACTTGTTTGAGTACTTTTCCAGTTGTTTTTCAACACCAGAATCTCAGCTTCAAGTTTCTTGATTCGCGATTTCTGTTTAGAATGGTTTTTCTGATAATGTCCCACTCTTGTCTTTAAAGCTTTGTTCACCTCCTCAACAATAGCGAGTTGCTCAATGGATTTAACCACTCGGTCCACATCTATTGCGTAATCATGATCATGAACAATATGCTTATCCGTCAATTTCTGCGGTTTTCGTTTCCCAGGAGTATTTATTGATTGAATCTTTCAACTCAATTGCTCCTGCCACTTCAATTTCGTTGTCCTCATATTCCCGGTCCAAATCCATCGGAGTTGTTGCTTTTATAAATGAATCATCTAATTCCATCGGAGTTGATCTATTGTCTATTGCTGATAAATTAGCCGGAAAAAGCGATGGAACTACGAATTGTCTTAAGCTACAATGAATTAAGTAGTTAATTTTTTTATTAAGCTTAATTTGTACTTACCTTGAAATTTGTTTCTGTGATTGGTGAAATCTGAGTTGGCAAAATGTTGCGAGCAAATTTGACTGTTCCTATTGATACTCAAGTTTTGACAATACTCGATCCATGGCTTTGCATCTCTTAAAAATAGTTTTAATTCAATATCAGAGTGGCCACAGACTCGGGAAAATGCGGGAATCCAAAATCATCGGGAAATATGCGGGAAAAAGGCGGGAATTTCAAAAGTCATCGGGAATTTTTGTCATATGGTAGGAACCATACTCACACTTTTTCAAATGATTTGAGTAGCGTTTTTGTCATTTACTCGGTCCACCGATTTCATTGTTCAGCCTGTTCAAAACGTACCGCTTAGAGCATCTTCAGCGGTGGTCTATTTTAACATCTTTATAGTTGATTTGCATCAGCAAACTTAAAAATAACCAGCTAAAACAGACCAACTTTGCGTTCCCCGCACCGGTGTAGTATTTCTTATTGTTAAACCCACCAACACCTATCATCTTATCAATCCTACAATATCCAGAGATCAGAAGTTTTGTTTTTTCAGAGCCGAGGATTTTTCGCAAACTTTTTGCCATGGATTGGTTTGAGTGGTAGTGAGTGTGTGAATGCATGCATCTCATTTAAACGATATTAGATAGTGCTGATACTGATAAATAGCGCCACGCCAACCTATGACAAAAAGCACTTTCTGCGCCGTTTCAACATGCCAAGGGATATGATCCTGAACAACTAGAGTCAACACCTATGTTGGTCTTAGTGTTACATAGGTGCACTGCAGCCTAACGGATGTTGGCGTATGTCCTCAGCTAGTTCTCTAGACGAAAACTTGGGGGTTGGTGACTCTGAGGAATGTTTGCAAATCTGTCGTTAAGAATTACGGCCCACAGTATTTACGCCCCCAATATCGGAAAAGGTTAAGAAACTGATGGACAAAAATTATCTCTCAAAAGTTCGAAAAAAATCTTGTAAATTCAGTGCACTTAGAAACTCAGGGAACTTATCAGAAGCTCGGTATACTTTTTAGATTTGACTTAGACTTTCTCGAGGTTTAGCTGTTCTCCCTGATGTCAAAGGAACATACCATAAAATCAGGAAACTTTCCAGAAATTAAGGGTTCTTCCTAGAAGTTCAGACAACTTTCCTGAAATTCAGATTGTTTCCTGGAAATTCAGGAAATTGTCCACAAATTCAAGGAGCTTACGAGGAGTTCAGGGAAGTTTCCAAAAGTAAAGGTTTCTTCACAGAACATCAGGTAACTATCCAGAAATTCAGGGGGCCTCCAGAAGTTTAGAAAACTTATCAGATTATTTTGGGTATTTTTTCAGAAGTTCATAGAACTACTCAAGGTGTTCAGGGAACTTTCCAGAAAATAAGAGAGCTTCCAATAGAGAACAGTCAAGAAATTCATGAAGCTTTTCAACGGATTCTTTCGTTTGCGGATCTTCCTAGAGGTTTAGTGAACTTCTTAGAATTTCATGAAACTTGCTAGAAATATACCGAACTTCATAGAAGTTCAGCGAACGTGTAGGAGTTCAAGAAACTTCCTTAAAGTTCAGGATTTCTCATGAATTCAAAAAAACTTCTCAGAACTTCAGGAAATGCTCACAAAGATCATGGAACTCCCCCAAAGATCAGGAAACTTTCCAAAAGGTCAGCAAACATTTCAGACGTTCAGAGAACGTTCCAGAAATTTTGAAAAATTCCCAGAAGTTCAGGGAACTCTCCAGAAGCTCGAAAAAACTCCCGGATGCGCAGGGGATTCAGCAATTCTGGAAATTTCTCAGTAGTCCTGCGATTTTCCAAGAATTTCAGAAAACTTCCCCCAAGATCTGGGAACTATCCAAAATGTCAGAAAACGTCCCAGATAAACAGGAAGCATTCGAAAAGTTAAGGAAACATTCAAAGGATTTTTCCATAAGTTTGGGGAGCTTCCTAGAACTTCAGGGATCTTTCCAGGTGATCGATAAATTTTCCAATCGTTCCGAAAACATCCCAAACGTTCAGGGTATTTAAGTTTTAAGAAGAACTTAAACTCCTTACTATAGAATAATTTTTCCCAACCGAAACGAGAATAAAGAAACCAACTACTTTTTAATCAATTTCATAGAATTTCCACCTATTCACAATCTTGGAGATCATAAAAAGTTCTTGTACGGTTTAACAACATCTCGGTAATGCTAACTATTCCACAGAAATTCAACGGCTTCTAAGATTTTTTTTTTCAATTTCTCGTAAGTTATTTAAATATCTGTGATATTCTGCTTTTCACCACAGAATATGTACCTGTTGGATGTTAAAACAACTTCTGGGAAGCGAAATCTGATTTTCTAAGTTCCCGTCATTTCCAGAAAGTTGTTTCTATTCCATGGATGATCAGCAAACTTTTTGAAAGTTCATCCAAGTTTCCAGAAACGTTTAGGTTTATGTTTAGCTACGAGTAATTCTTATTAACTCATCTTAACAGTCGGGAAAATAAGCCAAAAATTCGGGAAAAATGCGGGAATTTTTATATTAAGATTGTGTGGCCACCCTGAAATATGTCATTAATTCAGGGATCATCAACAAAATTATGCGTCTATCAAGATGATCGATTTAATTTGAAGCAATTCAGATATTACCCTGTATTATTTTTCGAGAGAAATCGCTCTTTCATATAGTTACTGCTGCTCCAACGCTGCTTTTAACTGCTTTTTAAATTCGAACCGTAGCTTGTACATCTGTGATAACATTGCTTCTTTGCTAATTTGAAAAACCGTATACTCTTTAACTATATAGCGAAAGATCTCCGAGCTACTTTTCCCAGAAAAGAAAAGCTCAACTAAATCACCATTTTTCACATCTAAAACAGATTCTCGTTAAACAAAAAAACCAACAAAGCGTTGATTCAAATAACCTTTTTCCATTTTTGCGAATTACGGTGGTCGAACTTCATAACTTTTACATAAAAAATCAACTAGAAACTAGAAGAAAAATTAGTATTTTCCATTTAATTCCAACTACCTTTGCTTATCTTGACAGATACGCGTATTTCGTCTACAATGTGCAGACTTTTTCAGTGTCTCGCACTAATAACTCGACTGCTATTCCACTAAACAGCTCAAACCCTCTAGGATTAAAAAATCAAGCCGTGACGAAATTCATTTATAAAGATTTAAATTCAGAATGAGGAAGATAAGCGAGTAAGCGGCTCAATAAAACACTAGGAAATGCCTGGTCATCCGCAGACAATCCGGTAACAACTTGACAGCTCCAGAGTAAAGTCAATGCACCTCGGTAATCGTGGCTCACTGGCTCTGTCAAATCGAATAAATCCTGACCAAATTATCAATTGAAAGTTTTTACATCGACTGTTATTTTCAAAGCTTTGGAGCTCATATTCGTACTGGATGAATATAATGCTGATGATATGTTGTAATTTATCCTAAATGTTAAATAGTGGATATTTTTACCCATTTTACAGAGAATATGTAGAAGCATAAACACGCTCGAGACTTAGAGAGTACTAGCAAAGGATTGAATAATTTAAAAACCCCTTATTATAAAACCATTCAGAAATTTTCAGCACAAAAAATCCGAAAGGTAGCAAGACGTGAATAAAATGGCAGCCTTCTTCACTTTTAAATGGCGCACTATACTTCTCAATGTATGACGCTCTGAAACCCTCAGCACAATGGAAAGCCACCGAAGCAAAGAAAAAAAAATATCGCTTTACTAAGGGTGCACTGAGAAAAAGATTGGTAAACGCAAATATTATCAGGAATTTCACGTTGAATTGGACACAAACATCTAGTTTGATTTGACTACCTACCTGGTTAACAAACTAAAATTTTGAGTTATTGTTTCGGTAACTAAGCAGTTAAGTTCAACTGACATCCGTTTGAATTTACCATAATGTTGGTTCCAAACACATGCAAACACAGCCGCATAAACGGTGAAGCTCTTCATACCTAATGTTTTTGAGAACACAACACAAGAAAGTTCAACCTCGAAGATTCTTCTACCCCTCAACGCTAACGGCGTGAAATTTTTTTTCTTTTGTTCAATGATCTTTAGTGGTTTAGTAGCTCAACTTATAATTTTGGTACGTTTTATGCATGTATGTTTATTATAAAAATGAACACATTGCAAAAAATAGTTGTTTATTGAAATATGGTGATTTATTTTGTCATTGCCATAAACATTTAAGAAAAAAACCAGAATTTGATTTTAAAAAGCACATAAAAAAGCGTAAAAATGATCATAACGAGTGACACAGTAGACCCACTACTATGGTTTTTACGGCAAAGTTGCTTTAAATTTAATAAAAAAAACAACTTTGTCGAACATTGTATTGCTTTATGTCAAGAAATGTGAAAGATATACATTTTATTTCAAGATATTCAAGGACTACCCTAACTGAAGCTGATGTCAAATTAAAGCCCGAGTTATAAGCTGCGACTTTGTGGAAGACAGTTTTGTTCTAAAGTTGCATCTTCATAGTGAAAATAATTTATTCCTGCTAATTTTTCATTCTGACCCAGTGTGCATTGTACTTACAGGGCGTTCTCCAAACGAATGCTGAAAGTTATTATTCACCTCATGTTTGTAGTAAGATCTCCGTCCGTCCTTGCAATTCTTATCTGACCGAGCAGCGCCGCTCGTAAAATTTAGTTAAACCCCATCCCAACCAATAACCATTCAGCGGAAATGGTCGACGAACGTGTCGGTTGTTGATCGGTCGTTCGGACAGGAAACCCCTTCTATAATACATGTACGAAAAGCATAGCCTACTACTGTTGGTTGGTTTCTCAATGTCTTATTATTACAACGGAGCCGGTGAGAGAAAATAGCCATACTGAGTAGGAAGAGTAATGGCCAGCTGTTGGCGCAACCCGTCCGATAAAAAAAATGTGTGGTGAGTACATTTAGTGGGGGGAGGGAGTCGTCTTCTTTGCTTCCGACAGTCCGACCGCAACAGGATGGACCAAAGCGGGGCGAATTTGGTTGGGCAAGCATTAAGAAGTGTACATAATAACGTAATAATGTGTGATTTGTGCTGTAAAGCTTAATTACTTGGCGTAAAAACGAGCTCCCTTCGTTGAGTTGGTGAATTTTTCTGCAATATAATAATTAGATGCGCTTTCTCGTCAAGGTTGGAAGTTTTGCGCTTTCGCTTTCAGCACACACAATACCTCTGGATATTGGTACGTAGGTGCCTCCGTTGTGGAGGATTTGAATTACCGACCCCGGCCGATTGCGATTACGAAACGTTTTACATTAATGAGATGCAAACTGTGCCTGCATACCGAAGTAATGTTGGGTGTTTTCTTGGAGAAATATTTATGGAACAAATTGCCGCTATGCGCCTGTTTGCAATTCAATTGGTAGGGTTGAACTCCTGCTTCTCGTTAGAAAAGAACATGAAATTGTAATTCGATCAATTATCTATTTTGCCAAAACTTTTTTAACCATGACGCTGTTGTTTTTATTTGGCCTTTTCGTTGTCGATCAACTTTGGGAACCTTTTTGGTTGGTTCGGCTTATGGCATAATTATGTGTGGTGGGTGGAAACCAGTCAATTCCTTTTAAGCTCCGGCTCAAATTCTTGGATCAAAACGCACGCAGAAACCCAGATTGTTGTTTCTCAGCGGAGTTGGGGGTTATACCTTCTACCTACTTGGAAATTCAATTTGGGAGTGGAAATTGTGTGTGGGATTGATGCCGCCGCTGGCAGACAATCGGGTGCAGATATTCTTTCAGTAGGTTTATAAAAGTTCTGCCTTCAACTTGTGGCGTTTGTGCGGATCGATTTCCAACGATTTTTTGCTTTTATTCACTTCTTATGACCTTTTTACTTTGTCCGAAACATTAACCCATTGTAGTTACTCTTTATGTAGGATGAAAAATAACGCAATGGATACTGGTTCTAAACATGAATTGCTACATTGCTTGTTTTATCGAACTTTGAATAAATCAAACGAGCAGAGAAGAATAATGGAGGAATCCAGGTAACGCAAAAGTGAGGTTAAACATCGTAGATGGCGCTTGTTTGAAATGGTTCTTTGAACTGTATGAGCAAAGTATTTGGTGATAAAAAAGATAAGAAAATCGACGAGTTATTATCAATTTCAGTTTTAAATACTACGATGTTTAACCTCACTTTAGCTTTATTTGGATTCTTCAATTCTAGAGTTTTTTTTTCATTGGGGCGAATCTAATATTGAGAGACTCTCTTTGACTACTTTCTCTTTCATTCATATTCCAATCACCTTTACGTTTTTCATTCTATTATTTGTAGAGTATGCTAGCCAGCACTGTTGTGTTTCGATCTGTACTAAAGAATGCCTCGAAAGTGTTATAATGGCGCTGTACTTAATGAAAGAGAGTGAGCCCATTGAACCCCCTCTCAATGTGAGATTCGCCCTAATGAAAAAAACTCCGAGAATTGTATTGTTTAAGGATTGTTCAATATTTTCAGGATACATTTATTTTTAATAGTTAGAAGTGTGTCTTGTTTTTCAGTTTAATTTTGTTTTAGATACCTTCTAGAAATGGAGAGGAAATTTAGTAGACTCTACGGAAATGCTTGACGTAACCTGATGCAACGTTCAACGGCAACAACTCGTGGAATACAAAGGCTAAAGTTTAGTATCTTATGCCAAACCTTGAGAAGCTAGTACGTGAATGTTACATATGTGTTTCTACAGCAAGTGTGAAGCAGGTATACGTTCATTCTACTAATTATGTTTTAATACTCCATGTGTTACCATACTAAGTAACATACATTAGTCGTACAGAATCTGTACAAAACAATTTTTGTTAATTGCCCTTAGAAAACTAGGCTGGAGTTCATTTCCTTCCTATATTCCTTCGTATGCGTCTCGCTTTCCAGAAGAAATTCATCAAAAATAGGTTTAACATCTTGAATTTGCTGTATTATCGAAAAGACTTTGGCGTTCTAGCTGAATGGCACTTTTTTGCAACGGCACACGGTAAAGGTCCAAGCGATGGATTAGGTGGAACTCTAAAGCGATTGGCGACGAGTGCAAGTCTTCAAGGAACTTTCATTCAAACTCCTAAAGAGTTGTATGATTGGGCACGCTGTAATTGCAACTTGAATGTGAAATTTGTGGCATCACGGCAGTGCAAGAAGCATAAAGAACATTTGTCAGTCAGATTTGCTTATGCTCGATGCCACTGTTTTTATGAAGAGTATTTCCAGCTCAGAAACGGGTACCATTTTTGTTCTGATTTGATTGAGCCAATGAAGAACAGATTAAAAAAAAAGAAAATCTGTAAACCTGTTCTTGAGTTGAATCGTGACATACCGTTCCATGTCATTTTAATTTTTTTAGAAAGATAGATAGATAGCTTGATGATTCGATTGACAAAAAAATGAATCCTAGCATGAATAAAACCACAAAAATAACAATGTTGGCAACACTGTAAAAAATATAAAAAATATTTATTTGGTAGCAAATTTAATTTCCTTCCAGAAAAGTATTTGACATTATTTGTAGCTCTTTTATTCATCGAGATATTCAAAAAACAATATATTGACTTTTAAAAAATCTCAAAAAAATGGGGGCAGCCCATGGGCCGAGGGGTTCACCGATTGGTCTAAAACTTTGGATTTTTGATTAATAGCCTAGAACATGTATATCAGTCAATTTTGGTTCGAATCGAAGAGGGTCGATGCATTTCTCCGGTCACTTGATATGGAATGACCCATATGTAGTATACAATGATTGATGAAATAAATAAATAAATGAAGAAGCTTAGATGTGGACCAGAAGATTATATGAGCAACCTCCACCTACAATCATACCTGAAACTGGAGGGAGTCCTTTTTCCATATGATTTATAGGTTAGGTTAAGTATCACTGCACGATTTTTGAGACTAAAAATCACATATAAAACAAAACAAACAGCGCTCAAATTGCTAACCAATGAATGCTCCAGTGGAGTAAACGATTCTTGAAAATTTCACGCCTAAAGTCCTAATAGTATTTGAGGTTTGTGCTCAGAAAACTTCGAAGTGATAGGGACTTGATCCCGTATGTCCTTATGCCCAGTGAGTCGAAAAACTATCCATTATGATTTTTTTAGGCCAGTTCAGGATTTGAACCTAGCCACCTCCAGTAGCACATGTATAACAACTGATCTCTATCGTAAGCAAAGGCGATTTTTTGTTCAGTGGTCAGGTGGTCAGGTTTTAAGCGTTAATATCGCAGTCATTTCTGAAAAGAATTTTAAAATTGTTACACCAATCGATTGAAAATATTTCTTCCATCAATTAAAATAGAGAGAACTGTTGATTCCGGGCCACATACAATTGAAAAATTCATAAATGTTTAGCCTTGTCTTAAAAAGTATATTAACCATGCAGGCCTTTTGGGATCATACCCAAAAGGAAAATCGCTTTGAAAAACCATAGACTGAATAAAAATTTACACTGTCCTCGGCAAATTTGTTCTACATCAATTCATCTGTGATGGACCTAGAACGTCCTGAATAATAGGTTTAGGAAGAAAAACTCATTTCCTTATTTTAGAATATGCCTATGAATATTCCTTGTTTTAGAATATGCCACATATGCATTATTAAATGGTTGGTGATAAACGTGAAATTTGTCTGTATCTTTCTGGGATTTTATAGGTTATCCTGGTTATCCTTGAGTTCAGAACTTCAGATCTACAGTTGTAACAGTAGCTTTTACGGCTATATGAGATTATAATTTGTATTCAAACATATTGAATTAAACTTTTTGAAGGTCCACAATCATTATTTGATAATTTTGTGATGTTCTAGGTTATCCAAAATGTGCTTGAATTCAGAATTCAGACTTACAGTTGTAACTATAGCTTTATTGGGCTATACAAAGTAAAGCTACGTATTCAACCATATTTAGTGAATATTTTAGAACGTAAACAAACATAACGAGATAAATTGGGATGATCGCGGTGATCCAAACTATCATTGAGCTCAGAACATATGATCAACAGTTAGTTACAGTAGGTTTTGGAGTATGCAAATGATAAATGTATGATGTATGATATGTACTTCCACCCATTGTAGCACGGAAACTAAGTCCGACAGCAGTGAGCTCTCCTCGCTGTTAGACTTGATCAAGCTTTAATAACCACTGATTATCCTAGTCATGCCATTGTATGAAGGGCCAAACAGGGGTTGGGTGGATCGATAAGCAACATCACTTATACGTATCCACAGGGATATAAAGAATCTCCTTCCAACAACAAGATTGAACAATTGGTCAAAAGAGCAAGCTATCTAACATGAGGATGCCCCAATGGGCGGGGAGGAGAGCCCGCCCTCTATTCACAAACTGTTAGCAATGGGGAGTTGGCATTCTCACTCTCCCCATCCAAAGTGCTTATATCGGGTGCCCTGATGGTCCCTCCCATTCCCATGAAATATTTATATAATAGTGTATGTATTTATGTAAATGAAAAATACTGTAATCACTCGGTATCTATTATTTATGATCTCCCTTTTGGTGGATCCTGAAATGTAAGAAATGTTGTAAAGTGTTGAAGTGTAGAGTTCTGTGGCTTCGCGCTTTATCACGTTTTCGTTCGTTTTCAGCGATAGCAGCAATTTCCCAAAATCTTAATTTGAGGTATCCTAAAAAAGTTTGTTAAATTTTACAAAACTAACATTTATACATTTTAATTTACTGTTGCCCAGGTCACTATTTGCTGCTTGATGGTGATTTTATAATAGCAATCCGCATATATTTTTGCTGGCCTAATAATTATTGCTCCTGTGTAAGCAAAACAGAGAAGATTTTATTGACAGGGAGTTGAAGACAAATGGACATAAAAATACCACAAACAATTTTTAAATCATCTATGAACTAAAATAATAAAAAAAACAAAATCATCGAATATAATGATATTGTGAGTTATGATACAGTACTAACAAAAATTGAACTGAAATAGAGCTGCACGAATCATATCAGCTCAGATTTGGAAAAAGATCCATTTGCAAACCGGAATTGAAAAATACATTAGGTAATAAGTGCAAAAGCCTACCATAGATTCCGTTGCAGCTTCTTTTACTCAAGGCAATAGATACTTCTAAATCATAATGATAATTGGACATATAAGATATAATAATTAAAAGTATATATAACCTTTTAGGTGAAACTTTAAAAAAAATATGTTAAAATATAAATCCTGAAAACACCAGTAATGATAAAAATGATAATGATGATGATAAAGAAGAATGATAATAGTTATGAATAAACAGTGAGAAAAAAATGAATTTTAAATTTTAAATTATAATAAAATACCCGATGACCTGGAAGACCTAGAGATATGAGAATGGAAAATTATGATATGATTTACAGGTCGCACCCCCTCACTTCGCTATTGTCAGATTGACAACATTGCTCAGGCTACGCCAACCAGCTTCTCCATGTTTCAGCTGGCAGTCTTATGACTCGTGAAGGCGTGAGGTAGGAACGTGTGAGAATTTGTCAACAAAATCATCCGAAAACACGAACGCAAAAAACATCGACAAGACGCGACTACACTTGAGCCAGAAAAATCCGAGTACCAAAGGATTAGTTTACGGTTCTACCCTAAGGTTACTAAAGCCATTCAGAACATTATGAAGGATCATGGTTTTCAGGCGGTCTACAAAAGCAACAACACGCTGAAAGACATTCTATGTGCCCTCAAAGATAAGGTTCCGAAGGACGAAATGTCGGGTATTTATGAAATCCCGTGTAAAAATTGCCCGGCGGTGTACATTGGTCAAACCCGCCGAAAATTTAAAGTCCGCTTGAGGGAACATAGAAACGCCGTTGATAACGAAAGGCCCAATGAGTCAAGTGTAGCAGCACACTCTACCGGATCAGATCACAGAATAGATTGGGATCATACGAAAATTAAAAAGTGCATGAGAAAGGTTTCCCACCTGAATGCCTGGGAATCCATGTACATCGCCACCGCTGAGCAGCCGCTGATGAACGAGGACGAAGCTCCTATAGCTTCGTCTCTTTTCCACTTGACGAAACGGCAAATCAAATAGATCCAACCCAACAAACCACCCCCCCCCCTCCCACCTCTTCGACGTGTACTGTGCTAAGTACGAAGCAATTTTACTTTTGTGTCATCAGTTGGACATCTCCCCGTCGATGAGCTGCATCATGCTCGAAACCGGTCGGACAAAAAGGTAAATTTTGAAGTCCTTTTTCGTTTGTAAGAACTATAAGTGTTGTGTCCGTACTCGCGTCGCGTTTCCGTTGAGTGTAATGCTGTTCTTACGTTAGCACAAAAATCATAAATATGAGTGAGAACAACAGACATTATGAGATAATTTTCTAGGTTATCCAAACGATCCTGGAATTCAAAACTAAAAATCTACAGCTGTAACTGTAGCTTTCTAGACCAAACAAAGTAACAATATGTATTTGACCAATTTAAGTGAGTCTTCTGGAAGGTAAACAGATAGAATGAGATCTTTTGGGATGTTCACCAAAACTGCCCTTTAATTCTTCTGTTAGGATCTACAGTCGTAATATTAGCATTATAACCAATGAAAGGTGACGTTAGGCACTTTGCAAATTTTCTGTGAAACTGACACACATTCAGTGAATCTTCTGTAAGGTCACCAGTCATTATCTTGGAATGTTCAAGTTCATAAAAACTGACTTGAGTTCAGAACATAAGATATACTGTAGTAACTGTAACCTCTTGGGCTATTCAAAACTACGATAACTATTCGAACATATTCAATGAATGTTCTGGAACGTCCACATACATCATAGGATTACATATCTTGTTAGTTTTTGGTCATTCAAAATTTAAAGTCTACAATTGTAACGGTAGCTTTATGGGCTACGCAAAGTTAATTTAGTTAATATTAAAATGTCTGGTGGTCTTCCAGGGAATTAATTGAATATTATTATTATTTGTTTATTCGTCAACAGATGAAATACCCACACCCATAATATAATTGAATATATATCGTAACATTGTAAAGTGGATAAAGGTACTTTTACAACTGTAGACCTAGAATTATGAACTCCAGGACCTTATACATCTCAAAAATATTAGCTCCTACTTTTTTCAATAATTTCTATGTTACTGAGCACCAATTTAACTCACCAAATTGCTTGTACAATAACACTTGTAAAAATTTTGTCCTGAAGGGTTAATCCAAACAATATTGCCTTGTACAATATGAATGGTTGCGTAGTCCTCCGTCATCATTCCGTACAACCCAATGGAACTGTACCTTGTAGTTTTTTTTTAATACAAAAGAACTAAGAATATATTTATAAATTGATGACAGACTTTGAAACAAAAACATTATATATCAATGATGATTGATAGTAAAACTTGATATGGTAATTCTATGAACTTTTTTAAGGAGTCTGAAACTGGAACTAAAAAGTCTCCTAAGAATTTACTTTTTGAATACATTGGGCCAACACATCTCTACTTCTTTGAGTATATTTGTACTTGTAATTACAGTCAGTACGCTCCTTCAATTCTTTACATTTCCGTTTACATTAATTCGTTTCACGATTCTCTTGAAATTGGAGAGCCTAACATTCGAGCTTTCGCAGTTCACGCTAAAGTCTACTTACTCTCATTACTTCTGCTACGATAATAATCAGCTTCATGCTTATCTTGAAAACACTTGGTCTTGACCTCCATACCAGCTAGCATTTTCCTTCTGCTGCTGTTGAATTTAATATTCTTGAGTATGTTGTTGACGATGCAGACACATTTTCATAACAAGACGAATAAAATTTTCGCTGACACGTTTTCCACATGTTCGCCTCGGTAGTAGACGCATTACCGGCATTTATGAGTTCTTTCAACAAGCGCAACACATTTGAACCGTGTTCCGGCTCATACGTCACAGCTCGGGCGTTCGTCGTACCAAAGTAACGTGAAAGCGAAGGCAGTTCTAAATAATAACCAACCGTTTGAAGCAAATATGAACTTCCATTTGCGTAGTGATTTTCATTTGCCCATCTGGACGAAAATGATGAAACGAACCTAATTCCCGAATGACATTTCGCCATCGAAAGCGATGGATTGAACCCTCTGACGGCAATCAGTGGCGCCACTTATCAGCCGCTGAAAAAAAATCATTAAGTTGATATGATAAGCGCGTATACTCGCTCGAAAACGAAAGAATAACACTCACCCCCTCCAAACCCAGGGCTAAACAAACTAATTAAATTCGCAAAACCATTCTGACCATCACAGCAGAGATATTTCCCATCAGATCCAAGCAGACGGGCGCAATGTCCGGATGACAACAAACTTTCAATGTCAAAAACCTCTTTTTTTTGCGCTAACGGGAAAATTACCATGCAAACAAACAGAGGCAAAAAACAAAAAAAAAAAACTTTGCTCCGAATGGAATACTAATTTAAACGAAAGTAATTTGTTTAACTTGGATTCCGAGCGACGACAGCGACAGCCCAGCAAACATGGAGGAATCGCAATATATGTATGTGCAACATAACCTCGACCTCTCCGTTTCCCAGTGCTCGACAGTGTAAGCTCCAATTTTGGGGTACACACGAATTTAATCAAGAGAGGCGCGCACGTTTCTACCGCGAAAAAAAAATAAATAAAATAAAACAAGATCCCATTAGGCTTTGGCCGTTTATGCGCTGGCAGCGCAACAATCGCAGTAAATATAACTAACCTTCGCCGCTTGACGGATGACTGCGGGAAAGAGTCGTTTAATTTTTTGCATATCTTCACATTCGACACATTCGCATTCGTGGATGGTCGCTTAACTTTTTTTTTCGGGGGATTGACTACCGGAATGGTAATCCTCTTAGAGGAATTCAATTTGATTTGGAAGCGATGTAAAAAAGTTTTGAATCAGATTTTTTAAGGGCACTCGCATTACACACATTGGCAGTCTGCTGATAGCAGTTTGTGCTGCTCAAGCGATATGTGTAGGGTACTAGCTTCGTGAAAGGGCTGGAAAATATGTCCCCACTGCACAACATAGAAAAAAAGTAGGCGAAATATCGCCGGATCCGTTCTATTAAATTTCAGTTTGTTGGCCTACTCCGATGGCAATCATCTCGGGTTTAGCCCACACAACGCTAGCTTGGTTGCTAGGGGAGCGGCCCTTAGACTCAGGTGTGGGTTGACAGAGGCGTTCCGAACGTATTTGCTTGGTTAAATTGTCGCAACATTGACACCGTTTGCTACGATTGAACTGTATTCCGTTTGACGGACCGATGGACGGTGACGTTTTACTCGCAGGTATTTTGCCGGTTCAATGGTTCGAAAAGTGAAATCACATCATGGCAAATGCTGGCAGGTGGGTGGAAATATGCTTTTTTTTCAATGCGTTTTAGTTGCAGTTTTAGTTTTTTAGAAATTTTGGTTGAAACTTCTCTTGGTTTGCATCAGATAGGTTAGGTCATTTGAAAACTCTTTGAAGAGACAATCGGCTGAACATTTACATTAAGCAAAGGACAACACACAACACATAGTAAACCAGTAGATAATTTTTCGGGGTGCGAAAAGTTCCACCTACGGGCACTAGAATAGAACCCTCACAATGCGCTTGAGCTACGAGTGACGACACTAAATGCACGAATACGAACATGACCATGAGCATGATTGACCGCCCACGGATGCAATTCCGTTTATGCCAGATCAGCTGTATTTACACAAAGAATCAACAGATGATGTTTGGGACTAACATACATCATCAATGTGTAAGAACTGGTGACCCATTATGAAGCAAAACTGGAACCGGCCGTATCGAAATGATGGTCAGGTAGGGAATAGGAAGGAACGTGTTGACGTGATACTCGCTTTGAAGGAAGCCGAGAAATCCTCAGCACTTCCACGACAACTCACTGAGATGTTGGATAGTTGTGAAAAGTTTAGCAGCAGGGTTTGTTTTGCCTAACGATACACTGAAAGTATGCCCCCTTTTTTGTAGATATCCTGCGAGTTAAAATAAGACAAGTTGGGTCGCTCCTCCGATTGGCCCACCTAATGCTATGATCTGATGTTGATTCTATTGATTTCTACGCTCATTGATTAGGTACCAACCGGGGGAGACTTGGTCCTATACCCAATGCTTTCATTATCACTAATTCGTTCAACGATATTCCGATCAAAAGTGTTGTTAGACGAGAAGATGCTGGGACCAAAAGTGAATTTTGTCATCATGTCTGCATCTACGGTCGAGTCATTTCCCAGACCTATGGTATCGTTTCTTTTTGACGATTTCAAAATTGTTAAGCCTGAGCGTCAAAGCAAACTCATTAATCGAAAAAGAACTGACGGAGAGCAATCTTCTGCCTTAATATGGAAATCGGGTTTGCCTATAAATCGGCAAACAAGAAAGCGAAAAAACTTGCAAAAAATTCCATCAAATACTGTCGATCTATTTACTGTGCACTGAAAGTTAATTTTAGTTTATATTACAAAATCGAAGGTAATACTCACAAATCCATTCGTTTTTTTCTGCAACGAAACTGATTTGTTCTTTTTATGAAGATACATTCGTAATTAATGGCACACGCGCTACTGTCAAAAGCACGAAGCTTTTGTTGACACAGAAAGAACATTCGTACATTGTACGATTGCAATACAAGGAGCTACAAATATTTGGTCACAAATTAAAAAGAAACGTCTCTCTGGTGGTTGCATGATGGACTGACAGCTCTACGTTATCGACTCAAATGTAATTGACAAAAAAGCGCAACCACGTGGAGTTGTCCAGCGTTTTTTTAAATGTTTCTGATAATGGGTTCGAACCTGCATACTTGGAAAAAGCAGATTCTGAATCCATGGTTGATCTCACTAGGCCACGCTGACTTGTGAGAAGATACTTGATAAATGAGCATGAAGTTATAGCTATCGGCAGCGCTTTAGTAACTAGAAATTAGAAGAAGAATTAGTATCTTTCATTTAATTCCAACTACCTTTGCTTATCTTCGACAGATACGCGTATTTCGTCTACAATGTGCAGACTTCTTCAGTGTCTCGTACTAATAACTCGACTGCTTAATAACTCGAGTTATTAGTACGAGACACTGAAGAAGTCTGCACATTGTAGACGAAATACGCGTATCTGTCGAAGATAAGCAAAGGTAGTTGGAATTAAATGGAAGATACTAATTCTTCTTCTAATTTCTAGTTACAGGTATTCCACTAAACAGCTCAAACCCTCTAGGATTCAGCGCTTTAGTTTTTATTTTGTGTTAGATAAATTATTTTCGCCCATACCAGCAGATACATCATCAAGCATGAATACGGTATAAAAGAGAAACAGCGATTGGCTGGTCATAACGAAGTTCATTTCGTGCATTTTACAAAAATGTGTAATGATAGCATTTCACCAGATAAAAAGCATTATGAATGTTTCATACAATGTACGAGGTATTTGTTCTATGTACAAAATCCATGTTTACGAAACACGTGATAGCTACTTTACGAAAATAATTTTTCAGTGTGGTTTTCTGAAGTAGCTACTCATCAAATCTCCATTAACATACCCTCTCAGGTGAAACGGGAGACAGTCCTTTCTCTATATGAATTATAGGTTAGGTTAATTATCACTTCACGTTTTTGAGACTAAAAATCACAGACAAAACAAAACAAACAACGCTCAAATTACTGACCAATGGGAGCATTCAAGTTGAGCAAAGGATTCTTGAAAATTTCACGCCTGAAATCCTAATAGTATTTAAGGTTTGTGCTCAGAAAACTTCGAAGTAATAGGGACTCCATCCCGTATGTCCTTAACGCATTACATCATCTACATGAATGCTGATATTATACCTCGCATCAAGGTCATAGCTAAAAAGCGTCTGGACATGTGTAGATAAATAATATTTCAGCGCTGCATTTTCCCACAAATTGAAAGAACTGATTGGTCATTTCAAGAAGGAGCTGCCAAATTTGACAACATTTGAAAATGTGTTCATCCTATCGCATAAAAATGCGACGATGGAGCGAGGATTTTCAATAAATGAAAAGTGTCTGGTGGTGAACCAAACTGAAACGAGTATCGTAGCGCAGAGCATTGTCTACGAACTGTCAACTATGTTGAAATAACGAAGTCTTTGATACTATATCTACGCAACGCACGTGCACCATTTTGTTCTCGAAAACCTCGAATGCTTTCCTATTATGTTCGATGTTTATGCTTCAAGAAACTAGAAAGATCAATGACTTATATAGAGCGATTTTTGTTCTCGTTTGCAAAATGAGAGACCAAAGCAGCTTACGCAATATGCAAGAAGCCCGATTTGCGGCTGCTATCCGTCATTTTTCCTAAATGAAACAAGTCAGAATTTCAGATTGAACTATTTCCTCGAAAACTTCAAAAATAGTCGGGAAAAACAGGCAAAAATGCGAGAATTTTAAAATTAAGATTGTGTGGCCACCCTGAACTTTATTTTAGTTCATGAAAGCACATTGGGAAGTCTAGGTCCCTGAGCACTGGCAAAACCTTGAGGTAGTTTAACTTCAACTACCAGGTCCCAGGGCCCAGGGAAATCCACATATTGCACCGAATTGGCTTAACAGTAGAACCATTAACAAAAAAAATAGAACTGTCAGACTGAATTATTTTTGTTACATTATCATGTATAAGTGATCTCGGAGCTTAATGAGTATTGCGAATTGTGTTATTCGATTTGTTGGATCATATCGTTGGAAGGAGATTCTTAATTTCCCGTGGATTTCGTGTAAGTGTCTCTGCTTACGGGTCCACCCTCCGTTTTGGCCCTTCATACAGCGATATTGTGAATTCATATCGGTGGCTCAATTCGATCTTGCTATTGAGTGGAGCTGCATCCAAGCCAAGGGCTAGAAGGGATGGTGGCTACCATACATACATTATCATGTATAAGTGATCTCGGAAGTCTACTGAAAACATACCAATAATATAAAGTCCGACCCGCATATTGGCAAAACAGCATATGGCAAGACATAGAGAGGAGTGGAATTCATATCACTAAATGGTACGAAGCGACTCCAGACAAACAAAAAATGAAGAAATTCACAAACTACAAAAGACTGCAGAAATCATGAAGAAATAACTAAGATAAGTAAAATACCTTATTAAGCTTATAAACGTGACACTGACGAACTTAATAACAAACAGACAAAAAGACGAAACAATAACATACAAAACAGTTGACATGAAAATGACTGAGAAAAAGGGAAAGCAAAGCATAGCAGAGAAGAAAGCAGAGCATACTAAATGACATACCAACGGACCAAACTACAAAAGTATAAAGCAATTACTGTGCTATATACTATGGTCCTCCGGCGAAAGCGAAAATAAGCCGCGCTTAAAAACCAAAAGTTACAAATAATACCGAAGTTAATGTGGACCGAAACAATCGGCAAAGACCTAGGCGACGAAACAAGGACTACGATTGAAAGCTCCGAACACAGAACTGCAAATTGCAGGAACTTAGCTGGCCAGGACAGCAGAAGAATTGGGCTTTGTAGTGCTGGGAAAAATGCGTCAACGCGTGATTGGATGGTTTCTGATCAATGCGAGAATGTGCAAGCTGAGGATCAAGGTTCGTTTCTTCAACTACAGCATCATCAACGTGCACCCTATGACAAAAAAGATGTGTTCTACGCGCGACTAGATCAAGTGAATGAAGGCCGCTCGCACAGACCGGATATTGTGCTGAACAGCCTGCTGCCGCATCGAACGATAACGGCCAACGATCCGCGAACTTCGCGGCCTCTCGCGGTTTTGAAGTCTTCGTAAAGACATCCACAAAGTCACATGGAGATCACCTGGTCAACGAACAGAGATTTAAATCGGCCATGTTCTTAACCAAGGAAAATTTATTCCGATATCATCAACGTTCGCACTTACCGCGGACTCAGACCACTAGCTGGTTGCAGTATGTATGCGCTCAAAACTCTCGACGGTGAACAACACGCGTCGAATTCTGACGCCACGACCTAATACTGAGCTAACCGGAGACCTAACATTGAGGGAAACGGGAGTTGCCCAGGAATACGCGCAACAGCTAGAAGCAGCCCTATCAACGGAAGAGCAGCTTGGCGCAGCTACTCTGAATCGAAAAAATAACTGATTTGATAGCGAATGCAAGCAGTTAGTAGAGGAGAAGAATGCAGCGCGGGCGAGAATGTTGAAAACCCGTACGAGAGCGCTGTACCGTGCTAACGGACACCCAAATCTTACGAGAAGTTGAACAGCTCGCGCAAAGTCTACGATCAACAAGTCGATATGTGCAGAGACTTGGATGGTAACCTTCTCACAGATGAGTGTGAGGTGATCGAAAGGTGGAGGCAGTACTTTGACGAGCACCTAAACGATAATGTTACAGCAAACGAAGGTGTCATTGTAATAAATCCAGAAATGCAGGCAGAACATGACAGAATTACGATCCCAACACTCCAGGAAGTTGAAGAGAAAATTGGTCGGTTGAAAAACAACAAAACTGCTGATTTTAACCGAATCCCAAGCGAGCTATTAGAAGAGCATTTACCGAAGGATTGGACGGAAGGTATCGTGTGTTAAAAGGGTGACAAGATGGATTGCTGCAACTATCGTGCAGTCACGCTACTAAACGCCCCCTACTAGTTGCTCTCCCAAATTATATGCCGGCGCCTCTTACCAATTGCAAAGGAGTTCGTGGGGCAATACCAAGCGGGATTCATGGGTACCTGCGCTTCTACGGCCAGATTTTCAAATTGGTTGATCAAAACAACGATGGATGGAGTAAGTCACTTTGAATATCGGATAGGGTTACGGCAAGGTGACGGATTGTCGTGTTTGCTATTTAACGTTGCATTGGAAGGTGTAATTCGAAGAGCGGGGATAGACACATGTGGCACGATCTTCAGGAAGTCTGTGAACGTCGTTGGTGAAGGTAAAAAGTTACGCGTAGCATTGAGACGAACGTCAGAATTAAGGATAAAGCAAGTAAGATTGAGCTTATGATGAATGCGTTGAAAACAAAATACTATACATGGAAGGAAGAGGCTCCCGAGAAGACAATGTTAGCCTCCCACCACGAATTTAGATAGACAGTGATGAAATCGAGGAGGTAGACGAATTCGTTAATCTGGCTCATTGGTGACCGCCGATAAGAACGCCAGCAAAGAGATGCGAAGGTGAATTTGGTGGATTGATCATGTAAAAGGTGACCCGCAGACCCTTCGTAGACTGCCAGCCATTTCTATTAGAAGGACGAGGTGGAAGCTAAAATCACACTTCAAATCTTTAGTTTCAATTCAAGATATTTTATAAATTAATTTAATGAACTTACTTCTTAAGTATAGAATTTCAATTTAGGGATAAAAAATCCCCCAGACGAATTAATTTTAAATCAAGAATGTTGGGTTTTACAATTTCACAAAGGAATAGCAAATTATCTTAACAAGGTTTGTTCACTCGACTGATTAAGGCGTTCAATAAAATGTAGCCGGTGCTTTTTAGCTACATCTTTCCTATTTCTCAATGATGATGATGATGATGAGATACTACCATCTATTGTAGCAAGGTAACTTTCCATAGCAGTGGAATAATCTGAAAAACGATTTGATCAGGATTCTACTGTTGTTTGTGATCTTCAAGCTCCTGTATGAAGGGCCAAAAACGTTTGGGCGGGCCCGTAAGCAGAGACACTAACGCGAAACCCGCGAATATAGGGAAGAGAATCTCCTTCCAAAAGCAAGTTCACACATACAGCATTAGAGTCGAGCCCTCGATTGACAGAATAAACCCAATAGATGGGGTCGAAGAGCCCGCCCTCGTTCCAAGAAATGTTAACAATAGGAAGGAGACAGTCCCATGCTCCCTATCCAAATCGTTTCACTTGGGTGCCCTGATGGTCCCTCCCTTTTCCCGTTATACATTATGTCGATATGATGATATTCAGTATATTTTGTAATGGTCATTTCATTGCTTACCTTGTGTTAGAAAATTTGTCTGAAAGTAAAATTGGTTAGGGTTTATACCGTTCTTGATTGCTCTGTGTTGTCTCGATGTTACTGCATTTGAATAGTTGACTTTAGGATGACAATATGATATTGCTCGTGGTCATAGAAAAGGGAAGAGAATAGAAAGGAAAAGGGATTAATCAATGGTAACACGCAATGCGCATGTGAGATTTTCATGGTGATATTCTCACAACGGCCGTTCAGAATGGTTCGACGGATGCATATGAGAGATCATTCCCGTTGAGTTTTCGCTCGTTTACTCAATTCCATCATGTTTGGTTATAGAATACAAGAAACGTTTAACAACGTGCTTCATTTGGGAATAACAGGGCAATGATCCCCCATCTCATCTTCAAGTGATCATTACAAGCTGTCCATTTGGTTCAGGCACTTTTGAACGTTGATGGGGCAGCCGATTCACACATGAAATCTGCCGCGACCGACTCGACAGAACGCGCCCATACCCCTTTCTGAACCGAAGGGCAGGGACATCTTTCCTATTTCTCAATATACCATAATTCATTGTATTTTTAACGCTTTGTTGACATTTAACCGTTGTTTTGTTAATTGCGTTGAATGGATAAAAAGTGCGTGAAAACATTCTGTACGAAAGCGTTGAGAATTCTTCTATGTCACATCATGACCTAGCGAAAGCACTCGGAATTCCTAAGTCGTCAGTAAGTAGCATTTTACAACCGGCTGACGATTGATCGAAACCCAGGATAAGGTGGTAAGCAAAGCGACTACTTCAAATTGCAGTGGATGGTTAACCGGAATCTGAACCTTTCTATCCGTGATATGGTCAAAACAATTCAAAATGTCATATTCTTTCGTACAAACAGTGCAGAAAGCAGCATTAAATCTTTCAAGAAAACTACGAACTGGAACGTTAACTGTACGACAGAATGCTGACCAAATTTGACTGTGTGGTAATGGACGATGAGATAACAGAGATTTTCAAGATAACAGCGATACATACAAAATGGAGAGTGATAAAAATCGGATTAGTTAGTGAAGTATTTCTGGAAAACGCTTGACACCAGGCAATGAATGAGCAATATATTGATTGTTCTTACCAGCAGGATCCTAGAATACCCCTGTTCTATACTCAACATCCGAAATGCAGTCTATCGTGGCTCTTGGAGAAGAATTTTGATGGTTTCGACTGGTAATCCTCAAAGTATAGACCGTCTCCGAAGGATACGATACACCGTCAGTTTGTTAAAAAAACATGTGTATTTTTATTTATGTCAACTTTTATTCTTACATATCCTTTCTCCGCATTTATCAACAGTTCATAACTTTTTGTATGTATGATATGTATTACCACCCACTGTAGCACGGAAACTAAGTCCGACAACAATGGGCTCTCCTCTCGGTTAAACTTGATCAAGCTTAAATAACCACTGATTATCGTAATCATGCCATTGTATGAAGGAATAACAACGGGTTGGTTGGATCTATAGGCTACATCAATTATACGTATCCACAGGGATATAAAGAATCTCCTTCCAACAACAAGATTGGACAATTGGTCAAAAGAGCAAGCCATGTAACATGAGGATGGCCCAATGGGCGGGGAGAAGAGCCCGTCCTCTATTCAGAAACTGTTAGCAATGGAGAGTTGGCGTTCCCACTCTTCCCATCCAGAGTGCTTCAATCGGGTGCCCTGGTGGTCCCTTCCATTCCCATGAAATATTTTTATAATAGTGTATATATTTATATAAATGAAGAATACTACTATTCGATTGATCCTGAAATGCAAAAAATGTTGTAAAGTGTTAAAGTGTAGAGTTTTGTGTTAAGCACTTTTTCGTTCGATTTCAGCGATAGCAGCAATTCACCAAAATTTGATTTGAGGAATCTTGATTCTATAATATACAAATTCATGCATTGGTTTCCGTATCCAAACTTTAGTTGATAGCTAAGAAAATGCTGCCACAACATGAAGGTCGTTACTGAAGTTTAACAACCGAACATAACATCAATTAACACACGTGAATTTATTGGGTCTCCTAAATTCGCAGTCATATTCCATGTCACTGAGTGTTGTAAGGCTTCTTCCATTCATTCTGCACTAATTTTTAATCCAACATCTCCAGGAAGTAACTAGTAGGAAAAAACAAACAATTCACTTTCAAAGCGCGACCTACTTCGATAACTTCGATCCTTCACTGATTTTAATCACGAAGTTTGGCACGTAACGGCTCAAATGACAATCCTTAGTATGTTCATTGCACACCATAACCTCAAACTCAAATCGCCTTCTATCACTTGACCTACCATTCCGAATCCGCTATTTTCCGAAACCGCCACCAGCATCTTGTTTCGGGACCATCGCAAAGCGTAATTTTCCGGATGAATTCTTGCCTGGAAACAGTCGTTTCGACATACTTCCATAATATAGCCCCAGTTTTTCCCATAAAGCTGCTTAAAGTGAGAGCACTCGAATAGCAACAAATGTTAACAAACGTCGAAAGAAACAACAACATTTGACCTCCGGGTGAAACCCATCCAGGCTATTAAGAGAGGTTCTCTTGTTGTCCCCCCCCCCATCCCTTACCACTCAATGACTTCGTGTGAGTGTGCGGGTCTGTTTGTATGTTATGTCATCCTTCATCCAGCTCCTCCTCCGAGCATGTTCTACACAGTTCAACCAGTCAACCGGTCGGTGTCGAGGGTACACGTGATACAACCCAGCAGATTTTTTTGTACCGCTCTGGGCTGGGGGTGGGGAGGGAGTTCCTTTTAATAGAAGATGACAGGCGAAAGATCTGTTAACAGCATCCGTTGGATACATGCTGTTGTTACTGAAACTGAGCTGGTCTATCAACTAAGCTAACATATCTCCTTTCCAGCAGATATTTGCGGTGGACGATGGAATGGAAAAACTTTCCGCATCAGAATTTTGTGCATTTACCTAGACCAATGTGGGCGGAAAGTTTCACCTTTTTGGAAGTTTGCTTCGGTGTGTGGAACTCTTTGTGTATCGATGCGTTCGGTTGAATGTTGAAGATAGTTACAGCTCAGAATAGGTTTCAAAACACTGTTAACTTTGATTACCATCCCTGTTTCTATAATTTCTATGTCAGCATAAAAGCAATCGGAAGTCTTCATTGTAAAATGTTAATTGAGTACCTCGATTTCGATGGACGAAACTTTTAAAGGAATGCAATTTTCTAGCTGAAATTGAATGACTCTAGACTCTTTAGCAAAACCAAAACACATCAAACCACAGCGCGGGCTACTGCGATAATCTGTCCTTACGTCATATGTTGTTGAATCAGTATTGGGCGCTGTTTACTAAGTTCATCTCTCAAAGAAGAAGTTTTTTTTTCAACACAGTGTGTTTATTTCACCTCAAAACATTCAATAAGTTTTTAACATCGCTATAAATTGCAACTTCAAACAAAAAATATCAGATTCTAGATAAGCTTAATCTTTCTCAAAAACAAGCCGCTTTTCTTCACAATCCTCCAATGCCTGATCATGCTCAAAATACACTCAAACGCAAACGACAAACCACCGAGCATGGCCCCGCCGGCCAGTATAAATCCGGCCAAAGAGACATCGTTCAGGGAAATAGCCTTAACCAAGTCCCCGCCCAGGTGCATGGCAAACAATTTAGCCCGAGAGGCCTTCGCTCGGTCGTCCTTCAGTTGGTGATATTTGCTCAAATCACCCTCGACGAATCCATCGATGTAAAACTTGAGCAGTTCGTAGAGTGGTGATTGAAACTGCACGTTCAGAATAACGGGATAGAACGAACCCACGGGTCCTTTGTCTACCCGATAGAGCTGCGCAACCTCCGGTACGTGCTCTAGAAATGACTCAATCATATCACACATTTCCAAAATGCAGTAATTTTGATGCTCTAATTCCTGTTGCTTGAGGGTGAAAAAATCTAGTTTTTCTTCACACGGATAATTTTGGTAGAGATCGTACGTTGCGATGTCGGCTGTGTAACTCCGAACCCAACAACACGATTCATTCATCTGCTGAAGTGTTTTGTACTCGGAGTAGTATCTTGGCTGCTGAAGAAACGAGATGATCAAGGATTGATATGCCGACACTAGGATCACGTTCATGAGCAACCAGATGGCGGTGGTCCAGCGGGAGATCTCGTGGCTGATTCGAACGTCCGACCCCGTCAGGGCCATCCAAAGCAGGTACACGAGCTTTTTGATGCCAGATAGAAGATGCTTCCTTCGGTTGCTTAGTAGAACTTCAAAAATCGCTATCAAGATGGCAGATAGAATGTAGAAAATCCAGCTAGTTTCATCGAAGGGATCACTCAATATGGTGATCAGGGGTTTCACTTTACTTCGTGGAACAATGAAGCACAGTAGCACTGTGACACGCAAGGCGATGTAGTTGCTCGTTCGATCCATTGCTGGTAAATCGAAGTGAGTGAGAACTGTGCTAATTTCCGGTGACATTCCCATACGATACGTTCCGTTCCGTTGAGCTGCAGCCGTCTCAAAGACATTATGTTCATTATAAGACGCGGATAATTGAATACGATAACCGAAAAGATTGTGCTGCGCTTCCAAAAATGGATCGTTTTCGAGTTCATTCATTCGGTAGAATTGCCTTCGAAAAGGATTGTAGAAACCGAACCGATGAGCGTCGTCATCATAGACCACATACACAAAGGAGTAACGTCTGTAGTTATCGAGCGACTTGAGAACCGCTCGCGAAGTGACTATGATCCCGCGGAAGGGCGACGGTGGGCTCCAGGAATTGCTTGAGATGATATCCGGTTGTTCTGTGAACAAGATCACACACTTGTCGGCATGCAGCCGTTTACCGGAATTTAATTGGATCGAAAAATTACCACCCTTCAACAGCTCACTGGAGATGGTTGTAAATTCATCACTCGATTGGTAACCGTACAGAACGACGTTGCTGAACTGCGGACAGATGATGTTCTTCAAGTGGATCACATTGAGGGCAACTTCAGTGAACGATGATGTGTTGAGCAGAAGCGGTAGGAACATCAACTCGAAATTCGCCATCATTGCCGAAGGTATGGAACCGAATGATGGTTTTGGTGTGATCAATCCTACCATCCGGTAGATGCCATCTGACAATCATGGAATGAAGCTTTTATCTGAAATGGAAAAATATCGATTAGTAAAGTGATTGTTTTTCGCTGAAGAAAATAGGTTCCAAACACGCCATCGGAAAACGCTGTTGACTATATTAGTCGATATAGTTTGAAATTCGAACTACTGTTGTTGTTTCGTGAAGGAGCCGGTGGTGAAGCTGTTCTATTATTTCGTAATAAATATAATTTTTTAAAGTCATTTAGCGCTCCTTAAAAGGGCCGTTTGTTTGGTTTGTAAAGAAGAAAGAAGATTTTGTTCATAATTTTGTGGTCCTGGAAAGGGTTTTGCTAACTACAGATTAAATGATGTTATGTATGATATAGTTATGTAAATAGACTAGTTTCTTGTCCATGACAACCATTCCTAGTGGGATCTGTAAAGATAATTGAATAAAAAAACGGATTAAATATTGGTACTTTTGAAGGATTTTTCGTTTTAGTATTGTTGCGTAGCAAAGAGACTTAAGCCGTGAGATTTCTAAAAACTAGAGAAGAAAATAAAACATTCTTACCATTTCTGAACATCAAACGAATAAGTCGTTCTTTTCATCCGCTCTGAACAATAGGTTATGGGTCTACTCACGAAGATTAAAGTTTGTCCACGTTAAATTTCGGACACTTTTCTTTCAGTGTAGATTTTGAATTATCTCACGGATCGCTGTAACGTTTCACTTATATGACAGTTGTACTCGCCGACTCGCTGATTCATTTCGTGGTACAACATTCTTATTACATTCAGTAAAATGACGTCGAATCAGGCGGAAAAGCGCAAACGCATTTTGTACAAACGGCATCCTTATTTATCGGTACGCTATCTTGTGATGTGATGTGATGTGTGATAAGAACCCACCATCAGTGCAAGGATTACCTATGGCTGCAGGACTATTCCGAACAACAGTGATGACAAGCAAAATTCCACCGCTTTACAGTGATTTACACCATTTTTATGCAAATATTTTCTTGTATCATAATGGACGACGAAACATACGTACTGGAAGACTTTAAACAACTGCCGGGTCAGGCTTTATATACAACAATGTAAACAAATGCCGTATACCACAAAAGTTCAACTTAGTGGACGCAGTGGTTCTACACTGGAAGGTGTCTAAATTACCGAAGAAGTATTTGATTTGGCAGGCCATATGTAATTGTGGTTGAAAATCTAAAAGTTTCGTCTCTACCGGCAATCTATCAATAAGAATGCGTACGAGAAAGAATGTGTGCAAAAGCGGTTGCTACCGTTTATGAGCTCTGTTTTGGCCTGATTTGGCCTCTTGCCACTATACGAAATCCTTCATGGGATGGTATAAGGTACAATAGGTCAAATACGTGCCAAAAACAGCCAATCCACTAAACTGCCCAGAACTTCGCCCAATAGAGAATTATTGGGCTCGAGTTAAGCGAAAACTTTTCGAAACTAAGAGGAAAGCAAATGATTTCAAGTGTAGATGGAGAATCGTCACGGCGGGCGTATCCGAGAATACCGTACGCAACCTGATGGCGGGTGTACCACAGAAAGCTCGAGAATTTTACAGAGAGAAGGATTAACATCTTAATCAGCTGTTTCTAATGTAGATATAACTCTATTAATGTGAACTAAACAATCGGTTTTATTGCTATGTGTACATTTTTTTTTTGCCGCTATTATTTTGGTGTCTGAAATTTAACGTGGACAGGCTTTAGTTCAAGATAGTTTTTTTTCGTCAACAATCGAAAATGACATCGAGATCCATCGGATCCTCAAGCGCTGCAGGCATCGTTTGTTCAAGTCCCCTTGAAATCGAGCGTCTAGTGAGAAGAGAAAACTGGGCTACCGGGAAGTTCGCGATTAAAACTTTTCTAGGGCTCGAAGACCTCTGGAGCACCGAAAAGCCAAAGCGGAAGGAAGACGGAAGCTACAAACCCGAACTGCAGATAAGGATCGCAGGTAAAGAGCGAAGATCATCCTACTTCTTGACTCTGTGATCTACGTCCATGTCAAGGAATCACCGACGGCGAGTTGGGGTACTCCACAAGCTAATAAAGACGTGAAACAGATTGTTTCGACTGTTCACCAGCTCTACGGGATTGGTTTCGCCATTTCCGATGAGAGTGGATCGGAACGTTTCTGTTTGCTGAAATGCCCAATGATACTGTTGGAGA
Organism: Aedes japonicus; assembly: GCA_034211315.2. NCBI lineage: Eukaryota > Metazoa > Arthropoda > Insecta > Diptera > Culicidae > Aedes > Aedes japonicus. The sequence continues at coordinate 113,988 of JASCZW010000499.1, forward strand.
ACTCGGGTATAGCTGCAACGAGAGACGCCACCAAAACGAAGCTTCTTCAAGAGATCCAGATTTCATTGACCGACAAGCTGCAATTAAAAGAAGCGGAAAATTAGGTCAGCTGGTGCAGAAATCCTCCCTCGATCTTCCGAAGCGCCCGAAATGCCGGAAGTGTAGCAAGCTATATGGCGAAGAACTGCAAAAGTGCGAAGAACGACAACGAGTTTTGTGTGGTGCTATCCACAATTGGACTGGCGAACGTAGAAGATTTTAACTTCGAATCGGGCGCTAGTGTCCACATGACTCGTAACAACAAGTTACTCGAGAATGAGAATTGAAGTCTTCACATTCTCGAGTGGTACTGTGGTAGCGGTCAACGGAGGATGTATGCACAAAATTTTGATTGGGTTATCTATGCTGAAGCCCCTGTGTCAGACCGACGAGACTTCTTCCCGTCAATCAAATTGTGAGAAAAGGTTACACGGTTGTCTTCAGTAACGCCTGATGCAATGTGATCGAAAAGGACGGTGACCTCATTCTGACTTGGAGTCATAGCACTATTCGTTTAAACTGGAACAGCGGAAGCAGGACACGAAGAGCACGCTAGCTTGTCCATCTGCAGGAAGCTTAGAGGTTTGGCATTGAAGGTCAATTCGGTGGGATCGCAGCATCTCCAGTCGAGGCAAGGAGTTCAGACGCAATAGACGATCCGATTACTCATCAGGAAGGTCTGTCGCGCGAATACTCCGAACGCGTGAAGATGGCTATAGTGGTACTCCTCCATAAGCCTTGCTGGAAAACGAGACCTGGAAGATACTGACTGACATCCCAGAAAGAAAAAAATCCATCAAGTGCAAATTAGGTTTCAAAACCAAACACTATGCTGCTGGAATCAATAAGGGATACTCTCAGCACAAGGGGGTGGACTACGACGAAACCTACTCGCCAGTCGTTCGTCAGAGTTTGCTTTGTTATCTGTTCGCGCTAGCTGCCAGTCTCTCGATCAGATTCGATGCTATCGCAGCGTTCCTCCAAGATGACCTCGACGAGGAGATTTATATGGAGCCGCCACCGTGTTTCGTGCAGTCCGGTCAAGGAAGAAAGCTTTGCCGTTTAAACAAGGCCCATTACGGCCTGAAGCAACCAAGTCGCTTGTGGAATGCGAAGCCAAATGCAGCTTTGAAAAAGCTGGGACTGAAATCTTCTAAGTGTGTTCCGTCCTTTACTTCAGGATTCAAGATAGAAAGAATATCTTTGTCCCTATCTACATCGACGACCTGATGCTGTTTTCAAACTATGAAGTCAACAATGAAACTACAGTATTTCAGATCAGCGAATGTGGAGATGATTGGCTATTCCAATGCTGACGTAAATGACCGGAAATCAACCAGCTGAAACGTGTTCCTGCTGCACGGAGGAGCGGTCTCCGTAGCTGCAAGAGGCAACCAGCCGTCTGCAGCGGGACAGGGAGGCGTCCTGGTGCTAAGGACATCAATTTAACTGTACTGCGACAACCAGAGCACAATCTATGTTGCCAAGAATGATGGTTTTACGCCGAGGACCAAGCACATAGATATCCTGCATCATTTCATCCGTGATGCCCTGAGCCGAAAAATGTCACACTGTATTACATCAGCAATAAAACATTCATTCCATTTCTGAACATCAAATGTACACGGCCATCCATTTTAACTCAGTTTTGAGTCGGTTTTGACTCAATTTAGTCAAAAGTGGAGTCACTCAAATTTGAGTAAATGTAACTCGGATAGACAAGTCGACATCCATCTGATTTGAGTCGATGTTTTTTATTTTTCGACTTGTCAATACCAGTTACATTAACTCAAATTTGAGTGACTTCACTAAAGAGGGAAGTGAGTCAAAAACGACTCAAAACTGAGTTCAAATGGCTGGTCGTGTACAAGACATTACTTCAATTATCTCTGCTCCATAAGTATATTTACATCGAGGACTCTTAACACTTTCAACGCACATTGTACGCCTCGCTGAGGTGCTTGTATAACGATACAGATGGAGTTCAAAAGATCTCCATGTTTTACAACCAATGCATAGCAAATCATCGTTGGCGTTAAATGCCCTCTTTCATCAATTTATAGAGTTGCAAGCGGGGAAAAGTTATCAACAAATGATACGAGCTGACGGGATTCAAAAAAGAAAATTAGTGGGCCATTTGGAGATCCTTTACAACTTCCATTTGAATCCAGCAACAAACTCAATAGTAGACTGGATGCAGATGAAAGCAAACTATGAAACTTCGGAACATTTGCTCTGGAATTGCAGTGTTTTATATAGGACTCGGCTCCAAATCTTAGGAAAAGAGCTTCTTCAACCCTATGAAGTCTGCCAGTTAAGTCCCAGTAAGGTAATAGACTTTCTTAGGCAAGTCACACCTAACGATAAATGAAGGCTCAGACATGATATCGCAATTGTGATGGGTAAACTGGGCTGCTAAATCAATTGGGTCACACCACAATATTCATCTAATTGGTCGCAGTGGTTTTGACGGCTCAACAAAAAAAAACATGTGGGACATGTCCACGAACGAAATTAATCTTCACTGGCTACACAAATTGTGATGTTTCTGACGTTCGGCTGTCACGGTCGCCATGTGATATCTTTGATTTTGATATAAATATGCAAGTTTTCTTGGCCCGTCTTCAGAGACCGGCTCTGTAGATAGAATCGAATCTATTGTTCCAATCTTAGTGGTGGGTAGCTAAAACTCAACAACTATGACTAAACCTATGGGACCTATCAACCAATCACGTAAGTTTGACATACGTATTGATGAGCATTTACGTCTGCACACCTCGTGGATGGAGCTACGATGAGGAATAATTCGTTAAAGATATTGCATGTCACCATGAAACGGAGCCAGTTAATGATACGTTTTTTCACGCAATAATCTCCACAAATACACTCCTCGATCGCTCGAGATAGGTATCTACCTTAAGAAGGTATCAAAGGAAAGTTAAAATGAATAGACGGAGAGAATAGTTGAACAGAATGCTTTTTTTTGTGTACAGAACAAACATTTATTTATATGGTCGTTGGGAGCATCGAGTCTAAGAAGATTAAGTGATGCTCCATTTTTTCTCCAAACGGTTGAGACTTAAGCATAAACTTTAATCCTACCCCTTTTACGGCTTATGGTTATAGCGCCATTATTCGCTCTCTTAAATGAGAAAAATATCTAAGTGCGGGTGTTGAAAGAGCACTTACCAGATTTCTCGGACAGCAGGAACAACATTGCATTACCTTAACATATTGTCACAAGTGGTCGCCCGAACAACTTTGTCGAAAACGACATCTTCTCAAATGGCGAGGATCTCGAGATACAGCTGTACAAGACTTTCATATGTACAATAGCGCCGCAAAGTGAGCCAATTCGGAACTACTTCACCAACCAAAAGACCTTGACTTACTAAACAACTTAGCCGAAGGCAGTAGCTTTCCATATGGCCAGGATCTCGAGATATTCGATGTTGGAACCAATTAATACAAACATCTTGAATGTCAGCTAGCGCCGCCTACTGAGCCAATACCGAATTAATTAGACCACCAATTAATTTCCCCAAAATATCATGCATCCATAAAATGAAAACCCCCAGAATATTACACTTTCAAACTATATTAATTTCATCAGTGTCTTCATCCCGATGGGTGAAATGGCTGCAGCCGGGTGCTACCACCCACTTTCAGACAGTGATGCTAGTTTGGAAAGTATGAAATCCTTCTACAAAATTGAGCAGCACTTCAAAATTGAATACCTTTTTTCAATTTAAACTTAAATTAAACACGGTTTGTTTCAAATGCTTCGTGAAAGAGTGCCACGTATTTTCAAGGTGTTTTGATTTTTGAGATCAACTTGAAAGGAGCTTTTGAAAATTCTACTTTCCCCATACGAAAATACAATTTAATAACCGTCAAGCTAAACGTATTTTTTTTAATCTGAAACTTTTCAGAGATGGTTTCCATGGATTTCCAAACATAAACTACTATGTATGTTCGTAAATTCGTGTTTCTTTTTATTTGAAAATTGACACAGAATACTCTAACAGCATCCTGTCTGTTGATCTAAGTCGGTTCAAATCGGCTCTCTAGCGATACTTTTTTTTCCTGTTTTCTCAATGAAGTAAACCATCATCACACTTTGTGAATGTTCCAACAGCATCCTGGCTGTTGGCCTAAATCGCTTCAAAGATTCGCTAAAAAAGTGTCTTTTAAATAAAAACAAACACCACGATTTCATTTTGTGGGTCATCCCAAAAGCATCCTGACTGTTGGTTCAAATCGGATTAAAACTATGAACAAGCGTAAATTGAAAGATTCTCTGCTCTTCCAACTTAAATTTCCATCCGGCTTCCCTTTTTCGGTTATTGACTTCTAGAACTACGTTTCCTAACCACTTTATCAGGCAACGCCTTACGTTATAATGAAATGTTACTACGAACTACTTGTCTCCTTATTACTTGTCTCAGCAGTTAAAGCAAGCCCACATTATTGATTATAACTCCGTCGTTCGTGCATGGCATAATTAAGCCGTAAGACTTCGGTTTCCATCCCATCATCAATCCTGAGCTTGTTTACGCCAGGCCATCATCGTGTCACGCTAGGAGCCGCTTCCGGTAGGTTAATTCCCACAAGATTTGTCACGAGTGCAAACTAAATGACAGCGACGATGATGTTGCTGACGGAAACGGTTTCTAAGTGGCCCCCTTTCGGTAGGATGAAAACCGGAATCCCTTCTGCCCGCCCCCGTCTTCTCCTCTCGACCTCAATTTTCAACTCCTGAAAATACTCGCACCGCTTTCCATGTATCTATCCATTCCGACAGTGTAATCAGTTCGTATGATGACGATGTCGGCGAGACAAAATAGTGTGAAATTCAATTAGGGCACATGCATAAACGACGTAGCAGCACGAAAGGCTAGAAAGTGGGTGGAGGATCAGACGTTGTGGCCAACCTACGGAAAGCGAGAGTTTAAAAGTATGCGGCTTCATTCATGGATGGGCCCATTGTGTGTATGCCTGGTGCAAAATCAACAACTCTGACAGATTGGTTCACACTTCAGAGACTTTGCCGATGGCCTTCCTCCGGGGTAGTCTACAATCTCAGTGCAAATATTTCTTATGCTATATGTAGCATGGGTCAAAATCAGACCTAGGATAGATGATGTCGGTTTAGGTATTTTTAGGTCATTATACTACCGTAGACTGTTGTCTTTCTACTTCCTATTGTGGCTTCAGTATTTTTCACTAATGGAATTTCGAAATATTTGATTTTCTCAATAAAAAATTACCAATTTACTCTTTTTTGTTAATCAAATTTTGATCGTAACACTACCTTACCTTACCGATCAGACTAAGGCCAGCGTCTCCATTCTATTCGGTCTGTGGTTGTCACTCGCCAGCCTCGCTGTCTGCGGAGGGTCCGCATGTCGCCTTCTACTTGATCGATCCACCTTGCTCATTGCACGCCTCAGCCCAGCCTCAGCCACATGCCCAGCCCATCGTAGTCGACCGATTTTTACGATGTTTACGATGGGAGGTTCTCCCAGCAACTGGTGCAATTCGTGGTTCATTCGCCACCTACACGTTCCGTCTTCCATCTGCACTCCACTGTAGATGGTACGCAGCACCTTCCGTTCAAAGACTCCAAGCCTCCACTAGCAATGTCCATGTTTCGTGGCCGTATAGAACTACCGGTCTAATTAATGTCTTGTAGATGGTCAACTTTGTGGTTCGGCGGTCAACTTTTTTCGATCTTAGCGTCCTTCGGAGTCCAAAGCAGGCGCGATTGCCAGCCATAATGCGCCTTTTTATTTCTCTGCTGGTGTCGTTATCGGCGGTCACCAATAAGCCCAGATACACGAATTCGTCTACTACCTCGATTTCATCACCGTCGATCTGAACTCGTGCTAGGAGGCTAACATTGTCTTCTCGTGAGCCTCTTCCCTTCATGTATTTTGTTTTCGACGCATTAATCACAAGCATAATCCTACCAGCTTCAGCCTTAAGTCTAATTTACGTTTCCGCTATCGTCTCAAAGTTACGTGCTACGATATCAACGTCGTCGGTGAAGCCATATAGTTGGACAGACTTCCTGAAAATCGTGCCACTCGTGTCTATCCCAGCTCTTTGAATCACACCCTCCAGTGCAATTTTAAACAACAAACACGACAATCCATCACCTTGCCGTAACCCTCTCCGAGATTCGAAGGGACTCGAGAGCGCGGACGACACACATCACTCGATCCATCGTTGCTTTGATCAACCGCATCAGTTTTTCCGGAAATGATCGTAACACTAAGGATACGTGAAACGAAACCCGCAGAACGGGTGGTTCAACGAAAAATGTCAGCAGGTGTTGGAAGAGAAAGAGCGTAGCGTGTTGAAATGTGAAATGTGTTGGAATAAGGATGAATAAGAATTCTTTCGGCAATTGTGAGGTGACCGAAAGGGGGAGGCAGCACTTAAATGAACATCTGAATCAAGAACAGGAAGAGGACCAAGACATGTGGTGCTATCGGCGATTCAGTAGGTCACGGACATGTGCCACTCTCAACGATAGGTGAAGTTAAGGATGCCATCGAGCAGATGAAGAGTAAGAATTCGGTTGGATGGTATTGGAGCATAACTTTTCAAGAAGGGCAAATTGGTTAATTGCCTGCATCGACTGATAGCCAGAATTTGGGATACCGAGCAGCTGCTAGAAGAGTGGAAGGATGGGGTTTCCTATTCAACTACAACAAAGGCGATAACCGTTTTTTATGTCGCATATAAAGTGCTGTCTCAAATCATCATCCAGCGGCTGTCGCCACTAGCACATAGATTCGTATGAAGTTATCAGGCCGGCTTTATCGAAGGACGGTCTACAACGGGTCAACTATTCAATCTGAGGTAAATTCTCTGGAAGCGCCGTGAATATAGAGCTCATACGCATAATCTATTCATCGACTTCAAACCCGCATACAGTTAACCGAAAAGAACGGATTTCCGGTGAAGCTTACCCGACTAATCCAGCGTACGATGGAAGAACCGTAGTGCTGTGTGAAGATATCAGGTTCATTCGAATCCCGCCGAGAGCGTCGTCAAAGTGATGGCAACTCTTGCCTGCTGCTCAACATAGCTCTTGGGCGTTCAACATGCGGGGCACGATTCGCAACAGATCCAGCCAATTTATCTGCTTCGCCGATGACGTGGATGTTGTTGGCATAACAGTACACCAGACTGAAACGCGAAGCAGTGAAGATTGGGTTGAAGATAAATACGTACAAAACGAAGTACATGCTGGCATATAGAAGCACGATTTAACGAACAGTTTAACGATCGACGGGGATGAGTTGGAGGTAGTCGACGAATTTGTCTATCTCGACTTACTTGTTATTGCTGACAATGATAACAGCCGTGAGATCCAAAGGCGTACATACCTTACCAATCAGACCCAGACCGGGTGCCCTATGCGGTATACGGAAGTTATCTCCATTCTATTCGGTTTATTGCTGCACCTTGTCAGCCTCGCCTTTTGAGAAGGGTCGACAGGTCGCCTTCTACTTGATCGATCCCTCTTGCACACTGCGCGCCTTTTCTTCTTGTGCCCGTTGGTTCGTTTTCAAGAATCATTTCAACTGGGCATTAGTCCGATATTCTTACAACATGCCAGCCCCAGCCAAGTTAATAAAACGTTTAATAGACCATAAAGATTTTGAAAATGTTCAAGTGAAAGATGTTATGACCACTTGAGAACCTTCATAAAACCTATTGGCTGCCATAACCGGCCAAATGGCCACAGTATTCAAACTCCCCTGTGATATCGTGTTTGGTTTTTGTTGTGCTGCTTTGTTTGATTCTCTGCTCTCTTGATTCATTTAGCAGTCGGTAATATTCAGAGCTTAAAAATATCATATTCAATTCTCAAATTGCGCCCTAACTGAGTCAAAATATTAGTCATCACGCACTTTTCCTAGCGAACATGAAGTGAACACAAATTTGCCTTCATGAATCTCTTGTGCAAGGTGAATCAACTTGTTTTGTGTTGCTTTACTTTGATCATTCATTCGTCCCAGAAAGCAGTGACTGTACGTAAGCGCAAACAACTCATTCAATTTCAACGTTCTACCGGGAAGACGAAAGAACAGTCATTCATTTGGAGAATCAATGAAGTGGAAAAAACTAAAACTTCTCGAATCGATCCTGCAAATGCCTTTTCTCGAACAAATGCCCCTAAACTTTGTAGCGATTTTGGCCATTGCTCCGCCTTTTGGCTTCCTTTGCCTTCAGCCATGTTCGGGAATATTTGGAAAAAAAAATCCTGTGGCAGAAAAAAATCACTCACGAACGCGAAAATGAATGGCTGGTTACCAGAACATTCAGTCAAGCAACCAAAATCTCTTGAGGCTTGAATAGCCGTGTGCTTTGCTGTGGTGTGAATGAGTTGTGTGGAACACAAGGACAACGGAATGACTGAGCACAGCAAAATAAGTAAACACGAATAATTTGCGTGACTGATAGAACGAAATGAAGAGAGTGAAAATTGTACACACTGAATATTTTTTTTACTCATCGTTCACGACGGGTGTCAATTTTTTCGAGCTCTGGTAATATTTAAAAAAAAGTTCTAGTGGTGCGGGAAATTTTGTTTGATAGCAAATTATCCAAAACAAATTGAGTTTTTTACAGCGTAAAAATCATGTGGGCATATAATATTATGGTGAATATTGGCACGAAAATTAATGCGCCTCGGAAATTATGTGAGCTCACAACAGAAACCAAATTAAAACATATTATTCGATAAATTTATTATGAATTTTTCCTGAATATCAATCAATAATTCCTGAAAATTGATGAAATTCAATAAGGTTATCTAAAAGAATGCCGAAATTGATCTCCGATCTACAGTTTGCTTGCATTACATTTAAGATTTGGTGCATTTATTTAGCCACACTTCAATTATCAATTATCCAATTCATTATTGGAAAAAATCACAGTTTTGGCAAAAAGCCAATTTATCTTCGCAATAACTACTATAAAACTATCTGTTCATGTTTTTTGCCGTTTTAAAACCATCAATGCCAATAAGCCGCTTAATGCATTTACTGGAGGCAAAGTGATTTTAAAATGCGTTTTCAACTGGCCATAATAAGGTAATGTGAATAAGTCCTAAAACGGCATTTCAAAACAGCATTTTACGAGTTGATAAAGCCGAAATAAAATCCTTGATAGGAGTAAAAGAAATTTGTGAAAACAAGGTTTTAAGATTGTTGTAAACAAGCTGTGTAGGTTCTCAGAAACATGCCTAAACTAAAAAATCTATTTCCACATCTTGGTGTCATAATAAAACCAAATTGATTTCTAGTGAATCCTAGAGGGTTTGAGCTGTTTAGTGGGATACCTATAACTAGAAATGAGAAGAAAAATTAGTATGTTCGATTTAATTCCAACTACCTTTGCTTATCTTGACAGATACGCGTATTTCGTCTACAATGTGCAGACTTCTTCAGTGTCTCGTACTAATAACTCGACTTGTTAGTACGAGACACTGAAGGAGTCTGCAAATTGTAGACGAAATACGCGTATCTGTCAAGATAAGCAAAGGTAGTTGGAATTAAATGGAAAATACTAATTTTTCTTCTCATTTTGATTTCTAGTGGCTTTCATAAAACTTTAATAAAACTTAATAATGCTGGATGGTTTTGGCAATCGTCGGCTAAGCTGGATACCAATGAATTTCTGTCTGACTGTCTATCTGACCCTTATAGACTCGGAAACTACTGAACCGGTCGGCGTGAAAATTTGTATGCAGGGGTTTTCGGGGATGGAGAAGGTTTTTATGATGGTTCGAGGCCTCTCTTATAAAAATGAAGGAGGGACTCCCATATCATAAAAACACAAATTTCTGCATAACTCGAGAACTAATCAAGCAAATATAATCAGATTTGGCATGTTGAGGGTTTTAGAGACAAGAAATGTTCTAGGGCGGTTTGAGACCCCTCTTGAAGGGGGGGAGGGAAGGGGGGGGGGGAAGGCGGGGGGGTTATCTTATAAAAATAAAACACAAATTTCAACCAAACATGAGAATTATACAGGCAACTAAAACACAACATGTGTATTTCTCGGGTAAGAAGCATGTTCTGATAGAAGTTTGAACCCCTTCCTGATCAGGAAACTCAAACAAAAATAAAAACACGAACATAAAATAAAGTAAAAAATAATACTCCATAATCGAACACTAGCAAACGGAAAAACGTTAACAAAACTATTTCGAAAAACAACCATAAACGCCAGTTTTATTAAATTTTCATTCATATAGTTGCAAGCGTAGCAATGCTCGCACCGGGGTCAGCTAGTGTAATATAAGATAAAAAAGGTATAGCAAAAAATCCAACGTTTTCGTTTTTGGAGCTCCTTCAGATCTTGGTGTGAACTTCCCAGGTAGCCAATAAGCATTAGCATATGCAGTGAATCATACCTAAACCTGCATTTCAGATGTTACAAGCATTATACTAGCATAATATCAGCATCTTGAATGTTGTCTGTTGTAAAGTTGAATTTCAAATGCTATTTAAATGCTTGTAGCCTGTAATAAGCATTTCGAATGCAAAATAGCATTAATGAAGCATTATCATAGCATTGCAGTCAAGCAGCCGTATATTGGGTCAAAAGCGGCATTTATATTGCATTTAAGGCGACTCAATGTCTTGATAGGCTGCCGTTAAGATGCTTTGGTACTGCTTATTGGTAACCTGGGTTTTCATGACTTTTCAGTAGAATCCTCATTGAATGTTACCATTTGTTTTATATGTTCCTTTAAAATTATCACATAGTACTTTGATTCAAGATCTAGAGGTCCACTTATTGACGAGTGGGGGCTTGTTTGGTTTCTTTCAAGAACATTTTCTTCCTAGCACTACTCACAGTTTCAATCAATCTGACTGACTGACTGATTGCGAATCGAAAACGTATAACCTAACTGAGGATTAAAGGCTGACTAAAAGTTAATTGGTACGCACAAAAACACCTGTAATTCGTGATTCAATAACTTCAAAAATCCAATACTGATTGCTTTACAGTACTTTTCTTGAATCTTCAAGGTTACAGCATTAGATGGCTACATTTCTCCAGTTTGAACGAAATCTCGAACCAGCGCCTGTACAGTGGAAACGGGCACGGAAGCAGCGCATTTCTTCCATTTTGCCCGTATTTCCTAGATGTCCTTGACTGCTCCGCCGTTTCGTCGAAGTTGCTGCTTTGAAATTGCCCAGTATTTTTTGATTGGTCGGAATTCCGGGCAATTCGGAAGGTATATTAGCTTGGGGACAAAATCGATCTTGTTGGCAGCATACCACTCCTGAACCGTCATAAAGTAATGATCAAAAGATGACTTACACCTATGCTTGCGGATGAATGGCAATACACGCTTTTTCAGGCATTCCCCGATGCAAACTTGGGATGTCATCGTCGAGAATGTGACGGATGGTTCCGTTTGCAGGCCACAACTGCAAATCGCTTGCCAAATCATTGCCTTCTTCGCGAACTTGTCGGCAAACACGAACTTGAATCTCCCCGGCGCATCCTCACGTCCCGTCGCGATGTAACTCGTTTGACCGGAAAGCTGCTTAAAATCCAGTTTGACGTATGTTTTGTCATCGATCAAAGATAATCGATCACAAGAGCCTTGCACGCTTTTTGGCCACGGAATTCTTCTTCGTGCGCCGGTTCGGATGTTTACTGGCTTTGTACGACTTGTATCCTTCCCAAGCAAGGATGTTCCGCACCGTTTAAAAGGTGGCGTTGTACCTTCTGGCCACATCTCGGATCGAAAGACTGGGGCTTGTTTTAACGCACCTCAGCACTTTGTTGCGCAGCTGACGATGACTGGTTCCATTTTTTTTTCGTAGGTCCGCTTCTACACTCAAAGTTTCCTCGTAGGTTTTGAGCACTCTACAAACAGTTGTTTTCGGCATCTTCGACACTCTAGCCAGCTTGGAACCGGACCAATCCGGATTTTCCAGTTGTTTGTGCACAGTATTTTTTCATCTTTCGAGTTCCATCTGACGTTATTTCTGAACGCGACCGACTACTTTGATCAAACTTGCACTAGTTGTTTTCTATAGAAGTCACTGTCAAAGATTTTCGATTCTCAACACTAGAGGCGTACTACCGGCGCGCGAGGGGCGTACCAATTTACTTTTAGACAGCCTTTAGGAAATCTTAAGTCACCTGAAAAATTTATTAAGTTCAATGGTTTATTCAATTTAAGCCAAATAACTTCCAGGAATACGAACCTTATGCATAGTTAAACAACAATTAATCTTGCACTGGTGGCAAAGGGCACAACGAGCAAGAGCCACATCCCACTTCCGATAGTTCTCGGGTCTTCTTCGGGTTCGACTTACGATTTACGGCTCAATATTTCTCGATTAGACAAACCACTGGTGTGTTTAGACAGATCTGGTCCTTGAGTGCTACTTGCACGTTGTTGGTGGCATACCAGCAACTCCATGACAGGCTGCCAAATACGACCAAAACGGCACGAAACAATCGTTTTGGTTTAGGAAAAGCAGCAGACGTTCTTCCAGACATACGAACACTTTCAATTCCTGATTAACGGTCTCGATTTCAATGAAAATATAGCTTTTCAAGTCGTCTTATTTTCACGTTCAAAATTCACTCGCGCCCACGAAACTGCTAGCACAAACAATTGCCACGGCACGAAACAAAGTTTTCCGTCACTAATGGGCCGGATTTCAGTCACTTTCTAGGGATAAATTAACACCCACAAAATGAGTAATAAATATTTCGTCTAATTATTGACAATACAATATCCGGTCACCCAAAAACTCAGTATACTAAATTTGGTGATGTATATGCAAACGAGGTCCAAAAAAAACGTCCAGCCCTGACAAAGTTGTTATGCTTTATGGTTGAACAAACTCAGAGCCTACTGTGAATAAAATATTGTAAAATATTTTCAACTAAATTACCACAGCTCCCACCAATTTCACCGAACACATCATTACATCTTGGTTGCATAAATGGACTGCCATTCTTGTCCAATGAACGTAACATTTTGACAATTGTGCGTCGTGTGGAACACCAAAAAATATCGCAACCTCTTGCTGTGGGCGTCGTTTATTTGAATAAGGTAAACCTAGTTCCGATAATTTCCACGAATAATACAACATTCATCCATCCATCCAGAAAAAAACAGCGATTTGCAACGATGAAACACAGAAACAACACTGACGAAAGCGAGCTTTGTTTGCGTCACCTTCGGAGCGTGTATCTTCAGCGGTGCTCCCCGAAGGCGTCCTCGGCGCTGTTTTATTTGTCCTCCTACTCGCATATCGTACCATCTGTAAATCGAAAGTGAACAACATCATCTCTGGTCATGGTAGTTCGTTAGTCATATAGTCGTAGTTATGTAGTTGTTCGTCAAAGTTTTGCCATCCAGGACAGGAAGGAAGTGCATCTGTTCATTGAAATGAACACATCGTGCATGTTGCTTGCGGCCATTTCGGGGTGCAAACCTACATACATGCAAAGCTTTGTTGTGTGTGAATTGTTGGTGAACTGGATTTCCCGATTGCCGGAAGAGTTCTGGGTCATGGTTTCATTATACTATCGTGATGGATTGGATGATACAGACTTACAGTTGCGACAGATTTTTGTTTTCCTAATGAAAGTAGTAATATTGTGTTTTTTCGCGAATTAAACAATAGTCAAACATGGTGAAAACAAGTGTACTTTCAAAATTTACATTTGAATGATATTTGCATGTGATGTAATTCTCGTTGCATGTAAATATTCTGTGATGTAAACAGAAATATGACTCTATTTCATGTTGGTGTTGATTTATTATAGCAAACAAAGAAGCAACATAAAATAATACACACAACAATACCTAGTGCCAAAATCGATAAATTCAATGAATTAAAGATAGTTAAAGTTAAATGAGCTGTAATTGATAAAAGATTTTAATTTCGTGTCATGTAAATCAATAAATGACTGAATTTTATGTGCAGATAAATGCAAAAATAATCAAAATTGTAGAGTCAACACAATACGATGTGCAATAATTTCTTGTGCTGCAATATCACATCAAGAGCTAAAGAATAGGTCATTCAGATTTAATTTTAAGGGTTAAAACACCTGTACTGAAATAGAAACACATTACTCATTTGTATGTCTTCTACTGACAGTATAAAAGTGTTCAACAGCACACAGTCATGAATTGGTCCGCATTGACCATCGACTCTTCTCCTAGATGACAATTTCAATCACTATGCTGAGTTGTATCATCATACGCAGTAGTGTAATGATCCTTCATCACGTGACATAGAAAATCTGCTATGCTATTATTTTTAAAGAAGCTTCTATAGAATAAAATAAAATAATGCATCTCCAGTAATATTCATTACTAGAGTAATCTTTTTAATCTATTCGTTTTTGAAAATATTTAAAATTCATTAAAACAAGTGTTGTGACTGTAATTTACGTTATGGTATGTAAAACTGTTTCGTGTGAATTTGAAAGAACTCGTAAATTTAAGTCTTACCGAAGCGTCTGGGTGCTTCTAAAAAGACCTTAATTTATATGAAACTTTCGACAGGTGTACTCTAGTATCGTGGTGCAGTAGATTTAATAAGGTAATACTGATTTTCATCACAGCACTACCAGGGATTGACACCAAATGCTTTGATAGTATAGGCTCAGTAGAATCATTTAATATACAACCCTGATCAATGGCGGATCTGAATCACATACAAGGGTATTTCCACTCTCTTCAACCAATTCGGTTCAATCGGGTGCCCTGATGGTCCCTCCTGTATCCCGAGCATATGACTTTATTTCGTTTAAATTCGTTTAAATATAATATATGTATGACGTCCACTGGGTTCTTACTGAAATGAAAATTACGGTACTTTTTAATATTAAGGCATTCTGGAAAAGCCAAAAAAAAAAAACAAACCACATAAATAAAGTTTCAATTAAAAGTTACACTATTTTGTTCCTGTTCAACAGATTATTCTATAAAATATATTGTCGAAAGTTTTTTTTTTAAATAATTCTGGTTACATTTCAAAGAAAGCAATTTGAGTGTTCCATCATTTCCGTTGATAATTTGATAATTTGTGAAAACAAAATTAAATATCTAGTCTACTACAACTAAAGCCCTGATCAAAGTAAATTTGGACGCTTTCAAGTGATCATATCTGAAGAATTAAATAACATACACGGTTGTCACCGTTTCACCGTTTCGAACGAACTGTCGCACTTTACTTGTTATCGATGCCATCATGATCTGTACAGTCGCTAATGACACTGTACCGGCGAACTTATTGCACTTCTTTACCGCATCCTCGAAGTTTCCGCTTGACAATCGCCCAATATTTTTCGATCGGTCTGAACTCAGGGTAATTCGAAGGATTAATTTATTTATTAACATTGTTTGCAGCATACCATTAGAGTACCTCCTTAGAGAAGTGGCAGCTGGCAAGATCCGGCCAAAACATAACGTTGGTCTTGTGTTGCCGTATGAAGCGTAAAATCCGCTTTTTAAGACACTCTTTAATATAAACCGTCGACGTCATTGTGTGAGATGTGATGAAAATCTTGGTTTTAAAGCCACAATTGCAGATTCCTTGCCAAAGCATTAGTTTCCGAGCAAACTTATCAGCAAAAACAAATTATACCTGGAAGGGACATCACCACGACCAATTGCCAGGTAAAAATTTCGTCCGGGGATTTGTTTATAATCCATTTGGATACATGTTTCGTCATTCATTAAAATACAGCCATCAAATTTCGTCAAAACTCGTTCGTATAGTAATCGTGGTCGATTTTTAGCCACTAAATGTTGTTGCAGGAAGCGCCAAATCACGTATGGTGACACCTGGGTTGCCTTTCACGTACCTCAACACCTTTTTCCTCAGCTCTTTGTCCCTAGTGACACTTTTATGATAGATGCACACTCAGAGTATCCTTGTAACGTTTGATTACAATACATACCGTTTACTTTGGGAAATTTAACACTTTTGCTATTTTTGATGCAAACCACAAAGGATTCTCTAGATGTTTGTGCCCAATTAATTCTCTTTTCTCAAGTTCCATGCTCCGTAATTTCGGGATGCGTCGATCAATCGAGAAAAACTTTTCACCAATTTCTTCGTCAATGAAACATCAACAAATGCCTGTCACAAGTTTTTTGTTCCAACCACCAGAGATGCGGTGGTGTAATGAACCGTGCGTCCAGATTTACTTTGAACCAAACTTTAAACGACAATATTCAAATATTAACCTATTCTGGTGGGAAGCGCATGTCAGTCTTCTATGGAAATAGTATGTGTAGTTTAGGAAAGCGATTTTAAAGTACATATTATGCTGAAATGTTGAAGAACTGTAGCTACCTACCTTGATCAACCGTCATCTTTGATATGGAGTTAATTTAACAGAAAACCTATGGGAAAACTGTCAATTTCAGCAGAATGAAAAGAATGCGATCCACTTTGACGATCACCGTTAAAATACTACTCTAATGTTTCATGGTTCCTCACGCAACAATTTTAAAACACGTCAGCGATCAGCGAATCAGCGATTGAAACTGGAACGTCAAAACCGTTCACATATACACTTACAGCCTACTTACACTTCAAAACCCCATTTCTCAATTAACTTTTAATCTAATCTAATCAAATACAAACGCAGCCAGTAGGAGAATGCATCCTGGAAATAATTGGGTAAGATGACGTCCAGTTTTTTTTGGTCAATATTGATAAAGGGTATTTCGATCAAAATTTTGTCGACTCAAACTTGACGCATTTCCTTTCATCGTGCATTAAAAAACTTTGCACACCCCTCATTTTTAAGATGTGTGCGTGTAGCATCATGCCTCTATTTTGATTTTGTGATTAGCACTTCAGTTATCAAAATGTCGTCCAATGACGAGAAGCAACGCATCAAAATGTTGCACGTGCATGGCGAAAATCCAAACTACTCTCACGCCAAGCTGGCGAAATTGTTGAATCAAATCAACTGTTACCAACGGATTAAAAGTGTTCGGTAAACGTTTGTCGACAGCCAGGAAAGCTGGATCGGAGGGAAATCGAAAACCGGAAGCCACAGCGTCGACAAAAAGTGTTGCCCGCTGTTTCGAGCGGCACCTCAACCTCTCCGTCCGAGATGTCGCAAAGAAGCTGGGAGTGGCGGCTGCAACCGTGGACAGAGCTAAAAAACGAGCTGGACTGTCGACTTATAAGAAAGTGGTGACTCCAAATCGCGACGATAAACGACGATAAACGACGACGATGCTGACGAAGTTTGATTGCGTGGTACAGGACGATGAAACTTACGTCAAGGCAGACTTTAAACAGCTTCCTGGACAGGATTTTTTTACGGCAACCGGACGGGGAAAGGTGGCAGATATTTTCAAGCACATTAAACTGTCAAAGTTCGCGAATAAATATCTATTGTGGCTGGCCATCTGTACCTGTGGTTTGAAGACCATCGTTTACATTGCGACCGGAACCGTCAACCAGGAAATCGATTTTGAGCGAGTGCCTACAAATACGTCTACTGCCTTTCCTGAAGCGACACAATTGTTCCGTTCTATTTCGGCCGGATTTGGCATCTTGCCATTGCGGTAAAAAGGCCATGGAGTGGTATGCTGCCTACAACGTTCAAGTGGTGCCCAAGGACAAGAACCCTCCCAACATGTCAGAGCTCCGCCCAATCGAACAATATTGGGCCACCGTCAAGCGGAACCTTAAGTTGACTCAACAAGCTGTTGTGAGCGAGAAACAATTTAAGGCAAACTGGTGTTCTGCGGCGAATAAAGTGGACAAGAAGACTGAACAATTCTGTAAAAAAAATGTCTCCTGTATTCTGTATTACCTGAACTTGAAGAAGAAAAAGAATTTGACTTATTAATAAAAACTTTGATCGACTTACACACATTACTGTTTGACCAAATTTTGATGGGAACATCCTTTACTTGCTGCATATCGGAGACATAATACAAGCGTCAAAGTGGCTAGGCCTACTGCGTTGCATTAATCGCAAAAGATGATTCTGTAAAATGAGTTGGATTTAAATGAATAGATTTGAACCCCAAAATATTGTGTGAATATACAGGAGAGGAAGGATGCGTGGACATACCGTACCATACGCTCCAAAGTAAAACTAATAAAATAATATTGAAATAAATCATAAAAATTCGAGTAATGGTAAAAATGGCATGATAATAGTATAAATGTAAAATCAATATGCAATTTCATAGGGAATAGTATACACAATTTACTGCAGAGATATTCTAATGGAAAATGATAATAACAACTACACAGAACTACACAGTCTGCAGATTGTTGTCCTGCTGCAATTGTAGAAGGATTTGCGTATCCATTATGAACCTGAAATTGCGAATCCGCCTTTACAAAGGAAACGTCCATTAATTATGTCACGCAAAAAGTGACTTTTTATAACCCCCCTTGTCACGTTTTTTGTATGGACCTTAAATTTTTTTGTATGGATCGTCACGTTTTCTGAAACCCTCCCTCCCCACTTACTGCGTGACATAATTAATGGACCTTTCCAAATGATATATTACAACAACTACCATTCTACTGAGCACGCCGAGCTAATAAATTCAATAAAAGTGAAAAATACGGGTGTTAAATAATTCTAAAGTGTTAATTTGATTGTTTGATAATTATTATCAATAACATATTAATATAATATATTGAAAGGCGCAATAGTAGAACATACAATTGAAATCAAATAGATTATTAAGAGACAAAATAGTTCACTATTAGCTATTATTGTGCTCGCCACATTGTGGTAAGTATTGTGGTAAGGTTATACACCTTGGTACTTTTCCTCGAAGATTTTCTCACTGGACAGAACTTTTCCTGCGCACTACTTAAAAAAAAATTCAATTGACGTTGACAATTCATGCCGGGTTATCATTACAAAAAAAAGCAATGCGTTTCGATGGCAACGGTGGAAACATTAACATGAAGTAGTAGGCAACAAAATTTCATATAATGTTAAACATTTAATAACGTTTACTTATCCTTATGATGTTTCGTTGGTCCTCAACCCGATTCGTAATAGTACGGAAATTCGATCGTACAAAGTCTACGAGCACCATGACTCCCATGCCAGGAAAAATACATCCCCAGTTTTGCTGAAAATGTAGTACAAGCCATGGCAGCACCCCCTGGGGAAACAGTAGCACAATTCTTCATTTCTTCACGTTGCTGAAAAACAAACGACACTTAATCAGTATGCCCCACGACAACTCGGAAACAACGCGAAACGTAAATATAATAAAATTATTACATCGAGACTTTCTGAAATGCTAGGTGAGCTAGACTACCCCGAACAGCAATCACCGCCGAAATGCTTTCCAAAAACCAAATTCACAATTTCAGAAATTCACATGTCGATTTTCAACAAACAGAAAAAAAACGTGTCAGCTCACACAAAACTCAACCGTCCGCGGGCAGCGCTTGCTGCGATCACAAAACCCCATTTCTCAATTCTCAATTAATTTGATAATTTATTAAACCTATCACGTCTGGGTGTGGCAGTGACGAAAACATAACAAACAGCTGTCAAAAAACTTTAAAATGGTGAGCCACTAAGCTTAATGCCACAATCGACTTTTAGGTTATCTGTTGGAAAACAAACAGATTTTACACGAAGAATTACTTGATAGTGTGCTTTTGTGTCAAAGGTCACAAAGCTGGGTTATTAATCAGTATTGAAAAAAAAATGACTCTTTGAATTCCACATATCCATATTTTGATTCGACCCCCCAACATTCTTTTCGACGCAAACATGGGAATGGGATCAATTAGTGCGCCTTCTGTAACAAACTACTTTGTTGCTAAATCCTTTAATAAGAATTCTGATGAGGATTAACCCATCATCCCATAGCAATCTTTTTTTGTTCTTTTCAGATCGCCGGATTTTTCCCCACATACATTGCTCTGCCCGAATGTAAACATTTTCAAAACGGAGAGTTTCCCACAAAGCTTCGAGTGCTGAGTCCTGGTCCCTCTGTTTTCCTATGCAAATATATTCAACACTATGTTCTGATGCCCTTCGGCTAGTACCACGCGACCCTTCCGTTCTCCATCCTCCTCCATCAGCGGCAACTCACTAAGTGAAAAAAAAAGGAACACGGACACTCACAAATCACGGAATGCCCCCGTGTGTTTTAGCAGGAGACATTTTTTCCCACTCTGCTTGGTAGGTGGTAGAGCCATTTGTGGTGCGATTTTCGCACCCTCGTGTGGCATGCCTGCAAAACCTAACCTCCCACCCACGCACACCCACACACACATGGAAACACCCGACCTTCCTGTAGAGAAAAACCTGTTGCGCTTCCAGGCTATGTATATCATTACCGAATTAATGAAGCCATTCATCCTCCGGGAAATGACGGGTTTTGTCCCTCATTCTCCTTTGCATCCCACCCCGCCTACTGCCTGTGGCGTGGGTCGGCGGGTTTAATGGGCTCTTCAAACTTTTAATCCCGTCCCGGATGCTTGAGAGTGGGATTTTGCGAAAAAGACAGATGGAATCCTGGAATGGATGGGTAACAAGCTCATCTCTGCTTTGCACGTGTCTCGGATGGTCTGCGATTGAGCGAATTCAATTTCTTCATAATAATTGCTATATCAAGATTTGTACTAAAAATAAACCACCTGAACGTCGTCGTCGTCGTCGTCTCGGTATTCAAATTCACTTGGAGAGAGCAAAAAAAAAAATGTTGATGAAAAGGAAGTGGAAATTAGTGCGCGCCCTCGGATAAAATCGATAGCAGCCCCTCTTCAAACCAATTGGAAACCTTCAGCAGGAGGAAGAATACACAAATAAAACGACAAAGTTCAATTCGTCAGAAATAACTTTCTCATCACCCAATCAAAGCATATTTCCAGGTTTTTTTTTCTAATTTAATGGCATCTCGTTCGAAATATGTACCTACCTACTTACCAACTTTGAGTTTGGCTTGTTTTCAAACAACAATAATAACCATTGTCTAATTTGCATACTTTCAGGGTATATTTGTGGAAAAGTACGATCCAACGATAGAAGACAGTTACCGCAAGCAGGTGGAAGTGGACGGACAGCAGTGTATGTTGGAAATTCTGGACACAGCAGGAACGGTAAGGCTTTGTGGAATTTCCAACCTGGGAAAACTAATCGGCTTTTGACTTTTCCACTCCGAAACAGGAACAATTCACGGCCATGCGAGATCTGTACATGAAGAACGGCCAGGGTTTCGTGCTAGTGTACTCCATCACAGCACAATCGACATTCAACGACCTGCAGGACCTGAGGGAGCAGATTTTAAGGGTTAAGGTAGTGAACCGTTCTACTCAAAGGAAAACAAGTTTTAACATATTTCCCTTTTTATTACTATTTACACCTGCAACCCGAAACAACAGGACACTGACGACGTTCCGATGGTGTTGGTCGGCAACAAGTGCGATCTGGAGGACGAACGAGTGGTCGGCAAGGAGCTCGGCAAAAGCCTCGCCAACCAGTTCAACTGTGCATTCATGGAGACGTCAGCCAAAGCCAAAATTAATGTTAACGACGTGAGTATTGTAAAGCGTGGACGAGGGCCGCGGGTTTATTTGCTTTCGGAAATTGGATTTTGTTTTGTCACGGGGAATAAGTCCAACGTCATTGGTTAAATCGTACTGAGAGAAACGTCCATTAGCTACGTGATACGGGAGAAATTCAGTTTTAAATCTCCCGGAGGAATTGTCATGAATTTGGTTTGGACATAAAACACTAATTTTTAAAGGACATAGAAACAAATATATCCAGTTGTGCATTCCTAAACACGACATCATGCTTATTAGTTAAAAGAATACTTTATGGTTTGAGGACACGTGTTGCGCTACATAGGGTGTGGGTGATTAGTGTTAGACTTGTGCGATTAGCTGAATTTTGTAGGCTGCGGCCTGAACCGGTAGGAACCTTATTTTTTAATCTTAGAAAGTGTGAGCTGTTTAGGGACTATTCATAAACCACGTAGAACAAAATTTGACACGTTCAAACCTGAGTAGTAAGAAGTTTAAGTTCTTCTAGAAATTTAAGCACCCTAAGCTTCTGGAATGTTCCTTGAACTGTTAGACAGTTTCACGCGCTTCTGAAAAAGATCTCTGATCCTCTAAGAAGCACCCTAAAGTTATGAAAAAATCCTTGAAATATTTCTTAGACTTTTGAGAATGCTCAAAATCTCTAAGAAGTTTCCTGAATTTCTGGGACGTTTTCTGAAATTCTGGTTTATCCTCTGATCTTTGGGGAAGTTCTCTGAAATTCTTTGGAAGATCCCACGACTTCTGAAGAATCTCCTCAATTTCTGGGATGTATCCTTAGCATTTGGGAAGTTCTTTGAGCTTTTGAGAAGTTCCCTGAATTTCTGGGACGTTCTCTGAACTTCTGAGATGTTCGCTGAGCATCTGGAAAGTTTCCTGATCTTTGAGGAAGTTCCCAGATCTTCGTGGAAGTTTCCTGAAGTTTTCAAGCTGAACTTCAAGCAACTCCTACAAGTTTCCTGAACTTCTGAGAAGTTTCCTATACTCCGGAAAGTTACATGAACTTCTACGGAGTTCTCTGAACCTTTTGAACGACTTGTAAACTTTTGAAAAGCTTCATGGATTTCTGGAAAATTCTCTGAACTTATACGATGTTCTCTAATTTACTGGAAAGTTTCCTGAATTTTGTGTAGTTCTCTGAGTTTTTTTTAAGTTCCATGAAACTGGGAAGTTCACTGAATATCTTGGGTAGTTTTGTAGTTTTACAGAAATACCCAAAAAAAATGATAAATTTTCGGAACTTCTGGGAATCTCTTTCGAATTTTTGGATAGTTGCCTGCTCTTATGAGAAGAACACTTAACTTTTCGGAAGTTTCCTATGTTCATGTCAAGCTCCGTGAATTTATGGAAAACTCCCTGAATATTTGGAAAATACCCAGAATTTCAGCGAAGTTGCCTGAACTTTTGGGCAAGAACTCTAAACTTATGAGAAGTTCCCTGATTTTCTGTGAAAATCCCTGATTTTCTTGGACGTTCCTTAAACATCAGGGAGAATCAGAAAACTTCTGGGAAATTCCTGAATTTCTAAGAAGTATCCAGAATCTCTCATAAGTTCTTTAATTTTCTGGGAAGTTCAATGAATTTATGCGATTTTTTTTCTAACTTTTGGGAAGTATTTTTGTGCATCAGTTTCATATCCTTTTCCAGTGTTGGGGTACGCAAATATTGCTGACCGTAAGTCTTCAGCATAGCTTTTCAAAAATTCCACAGGGTCAGCAGGTAGGTTGACTCCTCAATCCTCACATTTTTGTCAAGAAAACTTTTCCAGCTTGAATCCTCGAGGGTTTGAGCTGTTTAGTGGAATACTTGTAACTATAAATTAGAAGAAAAATTAGTAATCTCCATTTAATTCCAACTACCTTTGCTTATCATCGACAGATACGCGTATTTCGTCTACAATGTGCAGACTTCTTCAGTGTCTCGTACTAATAACTCGACTGCCGAGTCGAAGAACTCTTGCGGTATTAGTACACGACACTGAAGAAGTCTTCACATTGTAGAATACGCGTATCTGTCAAGATAAGCAATAAAGGTAGTTGGACTTAAATGGAAAATACTAATTTTTCTTCGCATTTCTAGTTACAATTTTTTTGGTTTATTGCTCCCTACTACTAAACTCTTTATAGGAGATGATAGTTTGAAAATTAATGGAAAAAACAGTCATAGTCGACCCTAGACGTCAATATAAAATCCACGTTTCTGATACGAAGTCAACAGTATTTTGAGAAACTTGAAACTTGAAATATCGATATTATTTAAGGAACTCACATGATGATGCACAGTGGGCAAACAGTACCGCGGAGTTTAATTTAAAAAACCTAAGGAGCTTGGAATTATTTATCGAAAGTTTAAAAACACAAACGCTTAAAAAGTTCTATCAGACTGTCGTATACAACGAACTGCGGAAATCCGAACGCATCAGAGCAAGATAATGTATATTTCTCTGATGCTTGCAGGTGGCGTCGTTGAACGCAGAGTTGCCAGATCGGATGAGGGGTTCAAATCCTTGATCATCTAAGCTGCACAGATAAAAAGAAAAACTGAATTTTCTACGTTATCTAATGCACATAAAGGGAATGCTAGATTTGGCAGAAAATAATGGGATATTTCATGTAAATTTAAGCCAGATAACGCCTGAATCTAGCCTGTTGTATGAAAGATTGCAAACAATATCATCGTTTACGCTCCTTTGGCTTGGAATTACACGAGGGGAAGTTTTACGCGCTTGTTAAAATTAATTATTTTTTTCTGTGTGGCTGATGTTCTGCCCTTAATTTTAATGGTAAACGTCTTATTGCTTCTAGAGACGACATTATACGTTCCTGTGAAAGGAGGTTCCAACGCGGATCTGACCCTGTCTGTTTTAAGAAACACGTGTCGATTTGTATCGTTGTTGAAAGCAGAACGTGGGATCAGCGAGTTTTTTTATTTATTTGTCAACATCTTCAGCTAAGCTGTACAGACTGAATAAAATAACCTATCCTATCTAACAAGCGTTTTAAACTTATTTCTCGTCACATTGTAATCGAAATGATGGCTTACTTCATTAAATCTTTGGAGGCATCTATGCAGTGGATGATTTTCACCGAAGACTGTTCGGTGCCTCGGAATTCACAGAAGCTGTCGTTGTCGGGAACTGCGAGCAGGAACATACATTTATTAGTTGCAAAAGATGTGTGCAGTCCAAGCGGTTACTCAATACATCGAATGCAAACAATCTCTGCAAGTGAAGCCTCTGCTGGTGAAGAGGCTCTAGGGTTATAAGTTGACATCGGTGTTCATATGGTGGCAGTCGGAGAGGGTAGTTCCACGGCCGGTTGCGCAGGGCAAATCTGATGAAGCAACGTTGAACTCTTTCTAGCCAGTTAGCGTGTACAGCATGATAGGGAGCCCATACTTGAACTCCTTGTTCAAGTATACTGCGCACCAAAGAACAGTACAGGACTTTCAGTACGTAAATATCGCGGAAAACGGCACAGTTTCGACGAATCAAACCGGCAAAAGCTTTAGCGGAAGTTATGGAAACATGTTCGTTGAAATTCAGTTTACTATCCATCGTTACTCCTAAGTCTTTAATAGAGTTGACTCGTCCAAGTACTTCTGAGTGTAGCAAGTAGTGGAAAGTTATATGCGAACGGCTTCCATTGAAAATTATGATCTAGCATTTTATAGCGTTCATCTCCATTCCATTGAAAAGACACCAGTTTGATACAGTTTCAAGGTCAATCGGTGTGATTGTAAGCGGTGGCATAAATCATTGACGAAAAGAATAAAAATCAACCCAAATGGCTGCCTTGTGGTACACCGGACGGCATCTCGTAGTTGCAGAAATATACAGATCCAAGCTTGATGTAGGCCGATCTACCATAGAGATAGGAGCGTAACCAGATTATCAGCCATCCAGGAAATCTTCACAAACAGCATTGTAATCACAACCGTTAAAATCGTAGTCCTGTTTATGGGCTATCGTTGGCTGGGGGATCCTCAAATCGACGTATGTCTAACCGTAGGGCGAATGGGTTATGATGGCGTTCAGGTTTTAAAATGCTTGAAGGGGCTTCAACCACTACCACAATGCTGCCATCATTCACGATGGCCAAATCAAGCAATCTTTCGTTGATGTTACGGATGTCACAAATTTGCTGAAGTCCGCTGACCACCATGCTTTCAGTTAGCGCAAGCTCCTGCTCAGAAGAAGCTTTTGTTAGTAAGTAACCTCCGATATCTTCGTCTTTATATATGCGGAGGCTGGCGATTGATAGCTGTTTGGCAACTCGACGCAGGAGGAGTTTGATCTTGTGATGTAGGCACGTTGGCAACAGCGATTCCAGAAGTTACTTCTTGGGGTCTGGAACCGCAGTCGGTGTCTCGCTTCCAGCAGGCGTGTTCAACGTTGTTTCTGCTGGGCTCCAAAAAAAACTGCTTTTTGGCACCATCATCTTCAAATTCACGAAAGTGTATTCCACATGGCCACGTTTCAGTAAACAAGGCATCTGGTTTCAAGTCGGGAGACATTCCAATTTTGTACGACACAAACGTTAGGGATCTAAAATCCTGACCACGTGGAACCAGCTTGACCGCCTTCAAACCATCGGTTTTAACTTCAGCTGAGCTAATTCGATGACTTTGGTCTCAGGAACATTCGGCAGAATTCCTGACAGGTATGGCCAAAATTTGTCGAAATCTTGTTCAGGTGACCGAGAGGCTACCATACTTGCGTCCGCCATGCTTGTTCCGACTCCACAAAGTGCTTTGGTCGGGCGTTGAGAAACAATGTCATCGTCACCGTCATTGACGCGACGCCTTTTTGATCTAGAAGCTGGTGCCAATGGAGTACGACGAGGTAGTACTGGAGTAAACGGAACAGATTCGATCAAGGATTTGAAGGTCGGTCGAATTTCAGTTTTGATGTCCACCAGAATGCTTTCGCGAATCTCAGCTTTTATTGGATCGATGACGGATTTGTTGAATTTGTTGACGGATACTAAAGCATTTGAGAATCGTGCTCATTAGATTTCATTTTGTTCTCGTTGATAGGCTACAAAAGTATCAGAAGAGCCACGAAGAAGTTGCTTTTCAACCATCGCTCCTGGTATACGAATACTTGTGCCATCGAGCACTTCCAAGACCAAGTAGGACTGAAGGTAGGGCATCAGTTCAACTCGATTTGTATAATTTTGGCGCGGTTTTGAGTGAGCTTTGTCAGCATTCTATCATCCCGGTGGCTTGATAAGGTGTTGTGTGAATTCGTTCAGCTTCGTGGATGTTCCGAATCTTGACACCCATACGTCGATGAAAACTCTGGCGTCGGTTTCTGCGGTCATGTCGGGTCGCCACTGCTTCTGTCCATCTACTGAAGCGTTCAATAATCGATAAGATACAGCGCATTCCATTGGATACCGGCATAGGGCTCACGATGTCGAAGTAAACGTGTTCAAACCTTTAGTCCGGTATTTCGGTTTTGTCCGTTTTTGATCTGGTGTATCGGGATACTTTGTTTGCCTGACAATCGTTTGAAACGTCCTTCTTAACACCGCGTGACACGTATTGTTGCTAATTTTGTGCTTGTGTAGCTTTTAGTCCCCGTTGTGACACAACTGGTAACACAAAGACCAATAGATACCTCTTATTGTTGGAAGAGAAGCTTCATACCTAGCCGCGGGCTATTTAGCTTTTTGACGTTGGGGCTATTTCTTTGTCCGTTCTGCAATTGTTCGTCACTTTTTTGTTACCTGAAAAAATAGCTGTAATCGATTCTGTAATTGCTGTAATTGCGTATCCCTGAATCGTATTCTCGGGGAAATGTTTAATGAGCACTTTAACGAAAATCACAACATTAATTCTTAAAAACTAGCTCAGCACACAAACAAGACTTCACTCGCAAAGTTGTAAGGTAAACATTAATAACACTAAGAACGATGAATCAGTAATTATAGCACGATATGAAACGGAGAAACACATAAACAAAATATGCGCTCAGTAAGGTAAACAAGTGAGAGCAAACAGTGATGCTAGATATGGGCAGTGGATCATCCCTTTGATAGCGCATACTGCCTTAGACTATATTGTTCTGTACGCGTTCGCACAACCATCAGTCGGAACCATCTGATTCAAGTCTCCACCATACATCCCGTTTCAAAGATTTGGACCAAGAATGGAGCCTTGATGAAAGCCCGCTGTCATTCGCATTGACTTCTACCCTACATTCGTCTAGAACACTAAGATTCTGTTCTGGAAGTAACTCTTCACGATTTGGCTCAAATTGTTGGGCACCCGCATTCTGTGCAACGATGTGACGATGGCCTCCCAGCTAGAGCTCTAGGACAGGTGACCTCTTATAAATTTATGATTGCTATGATACGGGGGTCGCTCCAGTGTTGCCAGATATGTTTACACAGTAATCCCATTGAAAATAATGTAATTAAAAAGATAATCAAAATTCGTCGATATTCTTTTAATACTTGGTAATATTCAATAAAGTAAACGTTTAACAATTGTCAATACTTTAAATGGAGAGGTTCCTGAATTTGAGGCTCTACGAAAAACTCCCTTACAGGGAAGAAAAGGATGATATTAAAAATTCAAATAAATATTACGCGTTACTTTTAAATCTTCGTAAGCTTTTTTCTGATCTTTATTTTTCCAGAAAGTATCATTCTTGGGGTAGTATCTTGGGGAGAAAACTTGAGCAAGAGAATGTCTTCCTCGCTTGTGTTCCCAATGCAGGCCTTCATCCACTCTTGGCGTACGTTTTGATCTCTCGAGAAGCGATGAAAATTGAGACCCGGATGTGACACGTCTCTGCGACCACAATTTATCGCTTTGCACTTCATTTCGAACTGATTTAAAATAAACCACTGCAAAAGTGAACTTTTATTTCCGCATTTGTTCAGTTGTCACAAACGAAAAAAGTGGAAAAGCAGTAACTAGCAACACCGCCAAACCAAAAACAAACTGACTGCTTGTAACGTAACTCAACGGTGGCGGTAGAGGCGGTTGTCACAGCGACCAATAAAAAAACGGTCTTTTTTGACAGCTAAATGGTCTTGTTTTGCACTAACAGCTGGCAGGTCCTATCCTAGCTAGAGCTGTTGAACGCGTTCTTCACGTCTATCTTAACCCCGACTCTCGGTACGATCTCCTCTTCTCTTCTGTTTTGACGCCTTCTCAGCACTCTCGAGCACTGTTCGAATCGCCTTCACCGTTGAAACGTCTTTTCGGAATCCGAACTACGTCCTCCCTTAGTTCAGTCTGGGTCCTCCCTCAGCTCAGTTAACTGAGTCCTCCCTTAGTTCAACTGGGTCCTCCCTTAGCTCAGTCGGTAAAGGCGCAGCTACAAAGCAATACCATGCCATGGAGGTGACTGGGTTCGATTCCTGGTCTGGTCTAGGAATTTTTCGTTAAGGAAAATTACTCGACTCCCTGGACATGTACTTGCCACTCAACCATTCTTATGCAAAAATTGTACCTGGCATCGAAAGCTCTCAATTAATAACTGTGGAACTGCATGCAGGACACTAAGTTGAGAGCAAGTAATAAGCGAATTGTGAAAGCATTAAGC
Organism: Aedes japonicus; assembly: GCA_034211315.2. NCBI lineage: Eukaryota > Metazoa > Arthropoda > Insecta > Diptera > Culicidae > Aedes > Aedes japonicus. The sequence continues at coordinate 143,175 of JASCZW010000499.1, forward strand.
TCGAAACGCTAAGAAAGAACTGCGTCTTCGACAATCCGCGCTCGCTCTCCGTAAATTTTGACAGCCTGTTGAGGATGATTCTTTCCCGGAGTTTCCCAAGCGTTTTCTAAGCAGGCATATAGACCCAAGCGGTGCCGGATCATCCGGTGGCTTCCCTGGCTTTGGCAGCAGTTCTGGATCTTTCATCTGTTTGCGAAGCTGCCCTCATCTAGGCACTTCGATAATCCATTCGGAACCGAGGTTTTCCTTAGTTTCAGACACTTCACCGCTTGCCAATTCCCGGCGATAGTTTTTAACACATTTTGGTAATCAAACAATTCTTCAACTCTTACACGAAGCACACGGAAATTTCACTTTTTATTTTAGTGGAACATTGAAATATGATTTGAAATATTTTTGGTGGAAAACGGCGCAGCAAAAACAAAACACGCCAGTTTCAAAGCACGGCTTGCTGCGATCTTTTAGTCCGATTCGTTGATCTGAAGAACGATTCAATCGATCTCAGAAATGTCAAGTTAAACTAAATAAGAACCAGTGGAACAAGAATATTGTTAAGAAAAAGAACAAATTAAATTTGGCTGATTCTTACTGGTGTACCCTAGAAGCGTGAATAACAAGGCTCATTTCTAGAAAAATTCCTGAATAAATTCGGTAAAAGCGTAGCTTCAGCGCTGGGCCATGATGGAGATGTCTATGTAGCTCTCACTATTTTACCGGACCCCAAATACTAAATGCGCCTCCAGTCAGCTCCTAAACGGCAATAGTAATTAAAATTCTCTTTCTCTTTCAGATTTTCTACGACTTAGTCCAACAAATTAACAAGAAGTCCCCCGAGAGAAAGCCCAACAAAAAGAAGAAATCTCTGTGCGTGTTGCTCTAAGTAAACTACTACTACTACTATTACTATTACTTCTAATTAACAAAAAAGAAAAGAAAAGGTAATAATAAAAATGAGCAGTAAAGGGAGAAAACTAAAAGGAGTAAACTTGTAACAAGCGGTAGACAGAGAGAGAAAGCATAAGAAGAAACGGTTCGTTCAGATATAAGGATTAAAACAAAAGTTATAAACATTATTATTAATAATAAAATAATTGAAACGTAAGAAGGGAAACAAAATGAATTTTAAGCATGAGAGGAAACCGAAAATAACACGCTGTAAGGAATTGGAAACTAATGTGGACAAGTGTGCGATAACTAATATATGATAGTAAGGAAATGGAGAAGAAGAAGGTAAAGAAGAATAGGAAGCGTACAAGAACAACACTACTTAGTTGAGGGTAATTTTTAAGAAGAGAACTTTTCTTTCTTGACAGCACAGAGTCACTCACACACGCATACACTTATGAAATGAGACAAGAGAATGAAAATATTAGCAGTAGCAGGTGGAATCGGGAAGGAATTTGTGCTTGTGGAATTTGCCGGGGAAAATGTACATTTTTTGTCTTATTGTCACACACGCCATCATTGTTAGTTGTGATTCATTAAATACACACACACACTCACAGTCATTCAATCTATCTCTCTTGGGAGGGCTTACACTGCAAAATGACACCGATCGATGTAAGCAGTAGTGGTTATACTCTTTTTCTAAATCGTGATTTTTTGGCTTCCATTTTGTGTGATTTGAACACACTCAAACTGACACACAGACACATTCAAAACACTCGCCTCGTCCTACCTTAAACAACAAATATATCAAAAGTGAAACAATGGAACACGAACAAAGTGAAACTTTAGCTTAGTATGATGAAAACTGTGTAGATGTTTTTTTTTAACGGTAAACTGGCTAACAAACAATTGACGAGTGTTGTGTAAAACAATAGAGCGAAACAGACGTAGTGGACTATGTAGCGAATATCTTGCTTTTGAGTATAGGAAAAGAGTTGGAGAAAAACTTAATGAGACTTTCTTAACATACAATAGTTGTTCAATGCAAACACTAAGCGTTAATATTATGAAAAAGAAGAAACAATACACTACTGTACAACTGAAGAAAAGTATTATGAAAGAAAATTTCAATACAAAAACAGTAGAATAGAGTCGGGTCAAATAGTATGATGTAAATTCAACAACTTAGATTTTGTACTATTTTTAACGCAATTGTATTGAATTTTTCTACTGTCTTACGGAATTTTTGCGGAACATAATTGGAAGATCGTTACTCTTTTATCAACCTCCCCTTTCATGGAGCCGCAGTTCGAATAATCTGAAAGTTTCATCGGAACTTTTGGAGTGCCAAACATACAATCATCGTCATCTTCCTCCTCAGCTCACCTCAAACTCACATATTTTAAATTCACTTGCATTCATGTTTGCAATTGATACTTGGATAAGAAACACTTTCTCCTCCTTTAAGAAACACTCCTCTCTCTCTCTTTCTCTTTCACTCTTCCTAGTCCGAGTTTCGTTTGTCTGAATCGTAGTATTTTAACCCATTCCAAAGTCGTTCACTTTTACGTAAACTATACAAACAAAAGGTAAAACGTTTTAGATGAAGAGAATAAAGCAAACGAAACAATTCAATAACATTTAAACGGAGAACACAAGGAAATTGTAGCATAATCACATTGAACAAAAACAAAACCAAACCATGTGTGAGTTCGCCTTTGTTCGAGTTTTAAAAATTGAATAGAAGAAAAAAAAATGCAGTTTACATTTAAGCCAAGTCGTAATTAATCAAAAATAGGCTCGTCATCGTGTCGTTGTCGTCGTCATGCAAGTAATAAAAAAACAATAAGAAACCAACCAACACACACACTCACACTTAGTCACTCACTTTCTGAAAACACACGACTACTTCCTCGGAGAACACCCCAAGAACCCCAACAAAGGAGCTGTTGTTAGTAGTAGTGTTTGAAGGCAAGACCCAAAACGAGCACATTGTATTGTAACCTTCCCTGCCCCATACCTCTGGCTTCACCCCGCCTGTTTGTTTGTGTGTGGGTATTATATAGGTAGATAGTCCTTTCAATTCACACCATCATATATATGAAACAAAAAAAAAGAAACAATACACGAACGTCGTCGTGCAAGAAGATAGTGTTAGTATAAAATCAAAATAAACAATCGAAATGTAAAATTGATGCAAAATTCCCCCTTCCATTTCATCGGCCCTCCATCTGACCTCTGTTATCCCTAGTGCACACAACATATATGATCAATTTGAAGTAGGCCCAGATCTGACACTGCGCACCACCAACCAAACAAGCACACACAACAGTTAAATCCAGAGGACGTTGAAAAAGAGTAAACCCAAAAACGAAGAAACAAAAGGAAATTGATTCTTGAAAGCATAGTTCCACAAACACACTAACGCACGTACACCCATTGCATACAAAAACAAAAATGAATCAAATGTTTGTTATTATCGTCATCCGCCGTATGTTTTTTAAACTCATCAACAAATCAAATCAGTAGAATAAACAAATTTCTACTTTATCGTCGTGCGTACCACGAGATTCAGAAGACAACCCATTTCCGCGATGAGAGAAAGACTTTTCATTTCTTGTTGCAAAACGCCACTGTGCTACCTTATTACCCCATGTTTCCAGAATCGTCATCAGACAACACTAGTGAACGCAAACTTAGAAGAAAAACAGACACACAGAAAACATGCTGAACACAGAATCTTTCTCTTTGAAACATAACTGAATCCGGAAGAAACGGAACAACACACATAAGACGGACGAAAAACAAAAAAAAAAACATTACTGTGTAACCATGCAAAACAATCTATTTTCTAATGAATAAAAGGTATATATATATACAAGACACTTCGCGAGTTGTTCGTTCGAAAGAAACGCCAGAATACTTATGTGAGTCCCACACCTGCATCACAATTCGGTTGAGGTCTACTTATCTCCAGTAACCCCCACACTTACAAGGTCTTGATATTCTCATCATCTAGGTCACCGGCCGGACGCAAGTTAAATATATTTTTGTCGTAGGACTACGTCTGTGTTATCAAGATCGCAGCAAACCGTGCTTTGAAACTGACGTGTTTTGTTTTTGCTGCGTCGTTTTCGCAAAAAAAAAAATCTAGAAATTATTCGTAAATCAACTTAAACAAACAGTGAAATCTTAATATCTCCGTGTGCTTAGTGCAAGACATAGTGAATTTAATCGATTCCCTCCCAAAATGTGTAACAATCGCTAGTGTTTCTCCTTTTATTTTGTTTTTTTTTTGTACTTCGCCCCCGCACCCGGAGGAAGAGTTATATTAGCTTAGTTTTGTTTGATGATTTAATAATATTTTTCCGCTTCATCGCGAGTGAATTGATGATTATAAGTGGTGTTAAAGAAGATATAGAGTAATAGAGGCATATGCTTATTCACGACTGGAGCGTACGGCGCATGTGCACTGCTTTAGTTCGGACCTATTTTGCTGGTGTAGTTTAGGGTGTTCCCAAGTTTTTTTCATTCTAACTCTAGGGGTGAGACAGCTCTACTCTGAGTTGCTTTAATGCACCGAATAACTCAATAACGCTGGTAGATCACCTTTTCGTGATGCGTTACGGGGTATCAGATCTACCACCGAACCCTAGTCTGAATGAATTCAAACTAGGGAACATATTTGTTTTTTTGTAGTCAAAGGAACGTATAATAGTCCTTATTACATTTTTTGTCTTGTGAAAAGCGACAATACTTGGATTCGTCCACCGAGGATGAGCTTGGAATAAGGAAAACATGGTTAGTCTTCATTTATGTGAATTCTCATTTTCTATTTGATGTTCTATAGTTTGAATTGGTTAGGACTAGGGTTCTGATGCATGGTCAATATCGGAGTTATTGTTTGTTTTGTTTGCAATGAATTCGGTTTTGACTGATAATGGAGCGCGCCTGTGAAAAGTGCTCTCACTCCTCAAAGGGTTTAAATAGCGGAAACTTTCAATAGAACTTAATTCATTGCCAACAACAAATAATGACAACTGTAACAACACCGAATAATTCATCATTTCTCAATAGTGATGAAGTAACTCGACATGCACTAAACAAAGGATACGGGATATACTACAATAGATCAAATTACTGGTTGCAGTGGTTTATGTCCCGAACAGAGGAAAAAAAACTCAATATAGCTTGAAATTAAATCAATATTCATCGGTTCTTATCGGTGGCCAGGGTTTCGAAAAGTTCGACTTCCATCTAGACTTCAAATTTGATTGAAAACATTGTGAATATTCCACTAATGGCAATAGAAGATGACACAACGGTGAACCTTACTGAAGTGCAATGATGAGGCATGATAGCGATATGTATAGATGCGTAATTTGCTAAACATCGATTCTAAGAAGCTTGAAGCTTAGCTCGTCTGTCTCTTCTCCTGCCCATGTTCCAAAGCACCAGTTCATAGCTTGGCCGTAGAAAATAGCAGGTCAAGCCAAAACTGATGTGTTTTTACAATGTATGACTTAATTGGAGACATAAAAATAACCCCGTCTCGAAAAAGGCAAAGCCTTGCACGAACAGTAGTAAATACGATTTAAAATTATACGAGCTTGTTTTCAAAAACAGAGTTTTTGAAAATTAAAAACACTGAAAATTGCCAGTTTCCAATTGTGCACACTCGAGGGCTAATGTACTTGCGTCGGTTTGTTTGACAGCTGCTGAGCAAAAACAGAGAGCAAAAAATAACAGTGCTAGCTTGCTGAGCAACGAGAGTTACTCGAGGTACCTCAAAAGCAACTCTGAAATTACTCGCGATGAAGAGCTGTCTTGCCCCTTGTTCTAACTTTTTAGTTTCAATTGTTAGGAAAAATAATCTTCAGACGAAGTGTAAAAAAAATATGATGCATGTTTTTGCTGAATTAATTATTTGGGTATATTTCTCGAGTAATTCATGTTAAGAGCCTAAAAGCCTTTTGTAAACAATGACTTTAAATGTTGATTTATCTCTAATCCTGAATCACTCTCTTGAAATAAAAGCAGCATCTGGTAGAAGAATGTTAGTTCTACCATATGGAGTAGCTGTATATAGTTGTATTCACGTGGTTCGTGAGAAATTAACGTTTAATGTCATTGTTTACAAATGGCTTTTTGGCCCTAATCATGAATTACTCGAGATTGTATTGTTCACAAGTTAGGGGTCTTTTTAACGAAAAACATGTCCGTTTTTAAGCAGTCCCCGCTCGTGTACCGCAAGAAAACCCGGGCTCAATTATACAGCCATTTGTTCCTTGATACCCATTAAAACAATAGTTTGATGATATTCTGGCCAATTTTCGCCTAAACAATTAGGACGAAAAGAAAAAACGCATGTTTTTAGTTGAACTTACCCGTAACTTTTGAATGATAAGTTTTATTGAAAAATTTAATAGAGCAAAAATTTGCGCTATAACATTCTCCATATTTTGTTTGCAGATTTTTTTTAAAATTATAAATAAAATAGTTAAAATAAAAAAAAAAGTGTTTTTGCACACCCTGATTTAAAGCAGAAAAATAGTTCTATCGTGGTCGAATGCAGAGCTAGAAAATGGAGTCTTGAGCAAAGTTGCTTGAAATAATATTGATTTTGACCTACAAATTTGATTTTGACATCACCCTTCTATTGTGTTTCGTTCAAAAGTTAGCAACAGCGCAGCCCTAGCGGTAAAGTTTGGAACTACAAAATCATCACCACAAGAAGGACAACTTGTATAAGTACGACTTTGTAGAAGACACCATGATTCGGAAACGTAACCCTTAGGAGTTATAAATTTCGCCGAGAAAAAAACTTTTTCGATCACTGTTGATCAACATCGGAGATCCTGGAGCGCCACCTTCGGATGAATCTGGATCATTCCACGGTTTCGACTAATGGGAAGCCCAGTTGAATGAAGCGGCAGCAAAGGAGTACCGAGGATTAGTTCGCCAGCGGTCGCAAGCAAAATTGAGTTAATGGGGATTAAGCGAACGCTGATTAACTCGTCACTTGGATTAGCACAACTTACTCAAAACAAATTCTACCGTTATACCGACAATTAAATCATGGTCAAGATGACTATCGCATTGTAACCATTATAATAACCATGAAAATGGTCGAATTCACCACTTCATGGTATTCTTGACTATGATCATGGTAGCAAGGACTATTCTGACATTATGGCAAATGTTGGATCAACTATTTTTAATGGTCGTTTTGACCACGAACATAGTCGGTTCAAAAGCACTATACTGCAATAGTGATCCTAACCCTCAATAATGGTAAAATTGACTATCAAATTTGTCTCTGTGTAGTGTGCTTTCGAAGAATCTGGCTGTTGCCTACGCTGAAAACAGCCAATTTCACAGCAAATTAATAGCAGTAGTACCCGAAGAAGCGCATGAAGTACAGGAGACTGTACTACGGCGTATCCAATGCTGTGGAAGAGTTGTTATTGGATGCAAAACAACAAGGTTCCACCACCAACCCAGCAGCACCTAATGTGGTTATCCAGCAGCAACCGTCAAAAGCTCCAATACCAACGTTCGATGGAAACTACGGCTCATGCTCCTAGTTCAAGGCTATCTTCCAGGAGATGCAATGAAGTGTATCACCTCGACAAAGCTCTTATCGGAGATGCGGCAGGAACTCTGGATGCTAAGCTCCTAAGTGAAGGAAATTACAAGCAAGCATGAGATATATTGACTGACCGATACGAAAACAAGCGAGTTATAGTGGAAACTCACATCCCTGGGTTGCTGTCCCCTTCTTAAAGATGACATCGGAGTCTTACAAGGAACTGCGGACACTGGTAAACTAAGTCACCCTTCACATCGAAAGCCTCCGCTACCTCAAGCAAGAAATAACGGGTGTTTCAGAGCACATGATCGTGTATCTGGTGATCTTCGCTCTTGACAAGTTCACAAGGAAGGCATGAGAAGGAACTCAGAAGAAAGGCGATCTTCCCAAGTATTCGCAGACCATCGATTTCTTGAAGTGCAGGTGCCAGATCCTAGAAAACTGCGATGCGGCTTTCCACACATCGAACCCTACCGTGAAGCCGAAGCAACGCCAGCCATTTTCCAAGAATCCGAAGCAAAAAAAAGTCATGCGGCATCAGCCACTGAGTCACAAGAATGTGAGATCTGCGGAGGCGCACATCGAAACCAGCAGTGCACAGCTTTAGAAAAATTGACCCTTTCGCAGAAGAACGAAAAAATACGGGTTGCAGGAGTATGCTTCAACTGCCTGCGTAAAGGACACCACATCAGAGATAGTCCATCCGATAGAGCGCTGCTCCACGCTGCTCCACGATGATGGGGTACGTGAAACGAAATCGAACGTTTCCCTTCCCGCGGAACCGAAAGTTATCCTACCGTCAGATCCAGCGCTTCCGACTCAACCGAGACCGGAGCAGAAGTATCCATCCGTAAATTACACTGTGTCCACCACCTGTGCGTCTAACGTTGCTCAATTGTGCAAGACAGTACTGCTGCATGTCTATGACAAGAAGAACAAACCGCATCCATGCCGCGTTTTATTGGACAGTGGTTCCCAAGTGAACTTTGTGACGGAAGAGTTAACCAACCGATTGGGTCTGCCGAAGACAGCAGCATACGTCCCGATTATTGGTATCAAAGTCTTGCGGACTCTTGCTCGTGACAAAGTGACGCTAAAGATTCAATCCCTAGTATCCAGCTTTCATGCAAACCTCGAGTGTCTGGTAACCCCAAAAGTGACAGGCACGATTCCTTCAGCGAAGATTAACATCGCCTACTGGGACATTCCAGAAAGAGTAGTTCTAGCTTATCCCGACTTTCATACGCCTGCTGAAGTGGACTTACTGATCGGAGCAGAAATGTTTATCGACATACTGAAGCCGAGTCAGCTCAATCTTGCGGACAACTTACCTCAGTTACGAGATACTCATTTTGGATGGATCGTATCTGGTGTTATCATCGAACCGCAAGTAGTCAACGTTTCTGCTCAATAAGCCAATCATGCCTCCGTTGACGACATTGAACGAATGATGCAGCAGTTCTGGCAGATCAAGGAAGTGCCGGACGTATCTAAGCTTTCGACCGAAGAACTGGCATGTGAAGCTCATTTTCTGTCTACATATCAACGAGATGAAACCGGAAGATACATAGTGAAGTTACCGTTCAAAGAAAACATCGATCAGCTGGACGACTGCCGTGCTGTGACACTGAAGAGATTCCTGATGCTAGAGAAACGACTTCTATGCAATCCGGAATTACAGACGCAGTATGTGGAATTTCTCCGGGAGTACGAGGCTCTTGGACACTGCCGCGAAATCCACCAATCCAACGATCCATCGAACCAGCTAGTGTACTACATGTCGCATCACGCAGTGCTGCGACCATCAAGTTCGAGCACGAAATGTTAACGTAGTACTACAGGTTGGGCCTGTAATCCAGAACGATCTTTATTTCATCAAATTTCGCTTTCGGAAGTACAAGATAGCTTCTTCCGCGGATGTAGCCAAAACGTATTGCCAAGTTCTACATACGAAGCAAGATCAGCGATTCATCCATCCCAACCACTACGTGTTTTGGAATTGTGTACCGTTACCTACGGCACTGCATTGGCACCATTTCTCGCAACAAGGTGTTTGGTGCAACTGGTGGAAGAAGACGCAATGCCTTTCCAATCGCTGCTCGAATCGTGACGGGAGAAACCTACATGGACGACGTGCTCTCCGGTGCAGATTCTGTGAACGACCCCATCGAGGCTCAACGACAGCTGAAACAGCTCCTCAAACAAGGAGGGTTCTCCATCCAGAAGTGGTGTTCGAATTCCCGAAGAAGATCGCGAGATGACGGTAGTAACGGAAGATCGAGGAGTAAATGCAGCCATCAAAGTGATCGGTTTGCAGTGGGACCCGAGTGGTGAGAGACTGTTCATCGCTTACCATCCGAATCCGTCTGCAGCAACGAATCAGCAAACGGTCTTGGCCTGGATAAAAAAAACCACTCAACCAATTACAGCTGTTCGTCCGAAATCGAATCGCTGTAATACAGTAACACACAAATGACTACAGCTGGGAGTATGTTCAATTCTTACCGAATCCAGTAGACATCGTTTCTCGAGGCCAACTGCCCGAAGCACTGAAAGACAATACCCTCTGGTGGAATGGCCCTGAATATCTTCACAGAGTGCAGTATGAAATCGATTCGCCAGAGCACGTCCCCGAAGATCAACTGTCAGAGCGCAAAGTAATGATAGCCAGTCCGGCTGTTAGTATCGAACCGTTTCCTTTCTTCTCCAGGTTCAGAAGCTTTCGAACGATACAGCGTATCATGGGCTACGCACTACGATTCGTTGTAAATTGCCGTAAACCTTCCAACGAGCAACAAGCCGGCATCTGACCGTCCGGGAACTAAGCCGTTCAACCGAAGCCATCATATGAGTAAACCAACACGTTCATTTGGCGGACGAGATAAAGCGAGTGACTCAACGAACTCTGCAAGAGGCTCGCAAACCTTCGGCCGATCTATTCCGATGGTCTACTTCGAGTGGGAGAGCGTCTGAACCGTTCTCAATTGCCTTTTGAGAGTCGCCATCTCATCATTTTACCGGACAGCGATCCTGTGATACACCTGTTAGTTTGGCAGATGCACGTCGGGCAGACCGGCTTGATTAACGCAATGCGACAAAGATACTGGCTCCTGAACGCACGCTCCACTATTCGTTCGATCACCTGTAAGTGCGTGAGATGTTCTCGAGTCAACCCGACCAATACCAGCCAGTTGATGGGAAACCTGCCTACCGCAAGAGTGGTGCCCTCACCACCATTTGCTGTCACCGGTGTGGATTATGCCGGTCCATTTCTCATCAAGCAAGGTGTTCGTCGTACATCATTGGTCAAAGCGTACGTTTCCGTTTACGTGTGCATGACAACTAAGGCAGTGCACTTGGAGGTCATCTCCGACTTAAGTACTGATGCCTGCTTGGCGTCCCTTAAACCGAATGCTAGAGAGTATGAGCTCTTCAGTTGAATATCTAGAACTAGAAATGAGAAGAAAAATAAGTATTTTCCATTTAATTCCAACTGCCTTTGCTTATCTTGACAGATACGCGTATTTCGTCTACAACATGCAGACTTCTTCAGTGTCTCGTAATAATAACTCGACTGAAAGAAAACCTTGTTTATACCCATCCTATCATTATTTTGCTTATACCTATCTTGAGTCAAAAACAAATGTACTTAATACTACCTCGCTTTTTTCCTTACACCTAACCTAATTATTGTGTAGCAGCGAGTGCTACGCTGTGTCGGCTTTGTTGTAGTTTAGGTAGTCAATAGCAGAGTCATGTGTAACCGTTGCCTTGGTCTTTGTTTAGTAGATTTGTGTTCTGTTGTTTGTTTATTTCGAGGCTTTCTGCGACGTCTATTTTCCAGGGTGTCATGGCGTCATCAATGCCGTTTTGACAGTTCAGGGAGCTTGTTTACGTGGACTTAGAAAATATTGTACTCTAAATTCACAACGATTCAAGTGCAACAGTCGGAAAACAGACACCTGTGCTTATTTTTATATTGTTTCCTGAATCTAATCATACAGAATCTGGAAAAAGTCAATGAAAATTTCGTTTAAATGATCCGAATTCTAACACCTTGTAAACAAGCTCTCTGAACTGTCAATTCCGTGAAATGATCTTTATTGTGATGTCATTCTTCGTTTTCTTTCGGAAAATCACGACTTCCGTGAAGATGTGTTCAGCAACTGTCGATTTGAAGTTATGTGAAAGTCCTTTCTCGTTCTGTTTGACAGCCTTAGTCACCTCCGCTAGATGCTCCTTGAACCTTGTTGCCAAGATTCTCTTTGTTTAACCTACATATATTTTGCTGCAGTGTTTACACTTGATTTTGTAAACCCATGCCCTGTCGAATATGTTTACTGAATCTTTGGTGGAGCCGAACAACGACGCTAATTGATTGTGCCTACTAGAGAAAACTAAGTCCAAACCAAATTCCCTAAATCGTGGTTTCCGCTTTTGTGTAATGTCTTTATCGAAGGGGACGGATTCACGTTTCAGGGGTTCAGGTGAGTCGGGGTGTTTGTGGGTTTTCTGAAGATTTCAAACTCATGGTGACAATGATTCTCTCACTACTAGAAGGTCGAGAAATGCAAGTTTACCATCCTTTTCTATTTCATGAGTGAACTTAATGTCTTTGTGGAGATTGTTGATTTCTTGGAGAATTAGGGAGAGGTCGTCTTTTTTCACTACGGCGAAGATGTCGTCGACGTATCTCCACAAACGAGTTGGGAGTAATCCTTTCGCTTTTAGGATTGTTTCCAGATTCGCCATAAACAGTTCACAGAGGAATGGGGATAGAGAATTTCCCATAGGGGCTCCTTTTAATTGTTTATAGAATAAACCTCTGAAAGTGAGTTCTGTCTACTTTTACTCCCAAATCCCCTACATGGGAGAGAAACTATTCCCGCTCCTTTTGGGTTTTATTTTTGGCATACGACTTCTGCTTTACCATACATCCACTCGTCGTCTATGACTTATAGACCTCGGAGGGGAAAGGCGGAAAGCGTTGTATGTACTGGTCCCCACCAGTACGGTTAATGGTAAACCCCATTACAGTCTTTCTACACTTGATATTGTTCTTTCCTTGTATTCTCCCATACGCGGGGTAACGATCTGTGATGATGTTGTTTTTGATGGTATGGTGAAGCAGAAGTCGTATGCCAAAAATAAAACCCAAAAGGAGCGGGAATAGTTTCTCTCCCATGTAGGGGATTTGGGAGTAAAAGTAGACAGTTCGTTAGAACTATTAAAAAAAGCTATCGGTAGTATATGAGCACGATCAAGTGCACAGATTTTTGCCAGTCAAGGTGGTGTATTCGATCACGCCTTGACCTACCCCGCATGGGGATGCTTGGCAAAAGTCTGTGTTTCCTGTTTCGGAATACTACCTCAAAATGCCCTCCGCTCAATTTCAAACTACTTCTATTAAATTTTCACAGCGTGCCGTGAGCTAACGGAACTATCAATACTTTCTCTTCACAACTTTGTTCTAGCAAAAAAAAAAAGCTGTCTACTCCTAGAGCCTCATGGTGATGAGAAATTATTTCCTTCTCAAAAACAACATCATCACAGATCGTTACCCCGCGTATGGGAGAATACAAGGAAAGAACAATATCACGTGTTATTTTGACAGAATAGTTGAGAGTGTGTTCGTGTGAGGTCATTATTAGGGGGCGCATTATTGAGCTTGGGACCGATGTGCTAGTACTGACTGAGCCAAGAAAAAAAATCGTATTTGTATGGGACCCTACTGGTCTTAGAGTTAGTCTATGCTAGTACTGCTTTACACTCCTTTAGTGTTTTACCTTCGTGTTTCCCCATATTTGGTAGGGGGTCTACTCGAAGCTGCCTTTAAGGACAATAAATGATCTTGGAAGCCATCTGCCTGTCGTAGTCCTCCTTATCCATGATGACGACTCTGTTGCCTTTGTCTGCTTTGAGGTAGAAAACAGGCTTTGACTTCAGTTTCTTAACGATACGAATTTCCTTCTCGTTGTTGTGTTTTTGTTTCTGTCCGTCCTTAATAATGTTCGAAGTGATAGTCCTGGCTGTGTTTTGTAAAGATATCGGAAGAGTGTTTGTAATGATCGATGATGATCTGCTCCACGTCGGGCTTGGTTGTAATCGCGTATCCTAATCCCTTGTTGAGAAGAATCACTTGTTCTTCCGTGAATGTGGTCGTCGATCGGTTGACAACCAGTCCGTCAATGGAATGGAACACCGGTATCGTGGTGATGGTGGGTGTAAGTATGGCCTGATCCTTGGTGTGATGTGTGGTCCGAGTCTGTTGGGATTTTATTCTCAGCTTGTTGAATTTCCTATTGAGAACCGTTCGTTTCCTAGTCGATTCGCATTCCTCTGCTACCTTGGCTCGTGATAAGAACTCCTGAAATTTAACGGGATACTCCTACTCAGGTGCAGAGAATAGCACTCCAAAGTTTTCCGGTCCAGTTTGTTGAATAGTCGCTCGATGCTGTCCTTGGTGAATTCCGCTTCCATCTTCCTGACGATGTTGGCAGGCGGCGATGTTCGTATTTTAATCTTATGACATACTGGTACAACTTTATATTTTAGGCATTTCTTCATAATTTCTTATTTATTTTCATTTTCATTTTCAAGCACAGAAAGGGGTCATAGGGCCTAGTTTCCAGCGATGAAAATCACTGTCCATACAGTACCAAGGTAGAAGTATAGATTTTGTTTTTTTTTACTTATTTATTTTCCGTCGGCCTATTTCCTCACATGGTGACAATCACCGACGCCAGGGAGACGACTCCACCACCTGGACCCTACCTAACGACTCATGACTATGAACCGGGACCAACGGCTTTACTTCCCTTCCGAAAAGTATAGATTTGGTATCACAAAAAAAATTACCACTGGGGTCAAGTGAATCCTGCTTAAGATACCGGATAATAAGAGGCTGTTGAAAATAGGGGAAAGGAAATTCTCGTGAAAGGTGGAAAAAGGAACAAGAGATTGATGACGTGTTAGATACATTACACATAGAGGATAGTAGGAGGCAGAACGTGAAGCATGAAAGAGAGCGGCGTTTGATTGCTGAAACGAAAACGGAATAATAGTTTGATGATTAGTAAATTATTGCAATTTATAAGTTCAAGTATGCATTAGTTCTCATCTGTTTCTTTTCCTATTGGTTGTTGGTGCACTGGTACCGCAAGTTATTGTCATCCAACTTGCTCTTCGATCTCATCCACTGATTGTTGATTAAAATTTTGAAAGCATTTGCCACTTCTCAATTGTCTGAAGCGATAAGTTCAATGATGCAGATCCAGCTTTCCTGTTGACTCCAGTACACCAAAAAAGAAACAGATATATAGTCATTAGAAAGTGATATTATCAAAACGAAATGGCTATTCAGCATGGTTTAACGGATCTGAAATGAAAGAACATCGGACTTAACCATGTTTGGAAGGAAACAACAAGATGATTAGTTCAATTTCAAATGGATTTATTAAACATTATTTTTTTTTCAATAAAGCAACTCAATCAACATCGACTTGTGTTCTACGTTTATATTAAAAATGTTCCGTCCATTTTGTCCATTTTGAATAAGATAAGGTGAAATAAAGAGCCCAGTATTTTAAAACTAGGATTCAAATAACAATGACATGATGAATGTCATCACTTACTCCTACTTGACTTCCGCCTCGACCAACCTGGCGGAACGTCACCCAATTCCTTACTGAATCAAAAGGCAGTTCAGATAATAATCATGCGTTAATGGCAACAAAAACAAAACAGAGAAGAGAAGAAAAATTAGAAATTAGAAAAAAGACAATAACAAAGTAATTGTTAATGTGAGTTGATGAAAAGAATTTCAATAGACACTTTCGCCTACCCACAAGAGTAACAATAAAGCAGAAAAGAAATGTTAGTAATAATACATAACTACGATATAAATAAATTAGATTAAATCTTTTAACTACGGTATAACTAAAGATTACATTGCCCAGTGAACAAGCGAACGGTACAGTTCGTTCGATCCGCTCTCCGTAGCTTTGGAAGTTTTTTAGTAGGTGTTATTACCAGTTCAAGTCAGTTTCATTTAGTTTTTCTTGATCGCGAGTGAAATTCCGTTTCTGAAGAAGAAAACGTTGTGTGACAATATCATCATCATCGTTCAGCTCCACGCCTAAACGGTACACGCGGCCACTCATCGTCGCTCGGCAGCAGCAGCAGCACATTCGTCGCCCGTCTGCAGTAGATCAGTGATACATATAAGATAAGTTTTTTATTAGTATATAAGATAAGTTTTTGTTTCTCGCTCTTGTGTTTGTGTGACTGTGGAGAGTGACTGAGAGAGTGTTTGAGAGAGTGCCTAGGTTAAGTTTTTGTTTTATCTGTGATTGATTGTAGTTAATTACGTTAGTGGTTGAGCGCCATAGGCTCCCACAAGCGAGCCATGGATGATTTATCGGAAGATGAATCATCTATGGCGCAAAATGATGGGCTAGCTCTTAAAGTTACTCGATCGCGTGTTTATCCTGAAAATTCAGCTGGTCCTTGGGTTGTCTATTTTCGGCCCAAAAACGAAACCTCTTAATGTTTACCAGATTTCAAACGATCTGACGAAACGATTCTCGGCCGTGACCGAGATAATTAAGGTGAGACACAATAAATTAAAAGTCGTTGTGTCCAACCTTAAACAAGCTAACGAAATTGCTGTCTCTCAATTTTTTACACTGGAGTATTTAGTGTACATCCCAGCTCGAGGTATTGAGATACAAGGTGTGGTCTCCGAAGCGAGTTTGGCCCCTGAGATCCTGTTGAAGCAGGGGTTGGTCGATTTAAGAACCCTCTGCTTCAGTCAGTCAAGATACTCGATGTGCGAAAACTAGGCACAGTATCGATCACTAAGGGTGAAAAGAAGTTTACTCCGTCAGACTCGTTTCGTGTAACTTTTTCTGGTTCAGCCCTCCCTCAATACGTCGAGTTGGGAAAACTTCGACTACCTGTGCGGTTGTTTGTACCACGGGTAATGATCTGCGAAAAATGCAAGCAGATGGGACATACGACCTCCCATTGCAGCAATAAAGCACGCTGCTCTAATTGTGGAGAGAAACACGAGGATGGCGCCTGTGCAGACAGCACACCAAAATGCGCCTTCTGTAAGGGAACTCCTCCTCATGCTCTCTCGTTGTGCCCAGCGTACAAACAACGCGGGGAACAATTACAACGCTCGCTGAAACAGCGTTCCAGGCAATCGTTCGCCGAAATGGTGAAAAAAGCCTCACCATCACCCGATGTCAATACAAATCCCTTTGCTCCTCTGTCAGATGACGAGTCTGACTTTGATTCGGCTGAAGAGGGAACATCGTTACTTTTCCGGAAGGTGCTTCAAGGAAGCGAAGACGCGTCTGCCCACGGAAAGTTGTTGATTCCTATATTGGAATCTTTTAAATTTTTAGCTCACACTACCGGTTGTGATGCATTCGCTCTTTGTGAAACATGGCTCTCTTCCGAAATCGATCTTCCGATTCATGATTTCAATATAATTCGTCTTGATCGTGAGGATTCGCGTGGAGGGGGAGTACTTTTGGGGATCAAAAAGTGCTACTCCTTCTATAGAGTGAATTTTCCTCCTATTCCAGGTATTGAAGTTGTCGCATGTCAGGCTGTTATTAAAAATAAAAGCCTTTGCATTGCTTCCATTTATATTCCTCCAAGAGCCTCCATTAACCCAAAACAACTCTCAGATGTTTGTTCGGTTCTTCCTGCTCCGCGGTTGGTCATGGGAGATTTTAACTCTCACGGTACAGGCTGGGGAGAACTGTATGATGACAACCGGTCTTCCTTGATATATGACCTCTGTGACAACTTCAATATGACAGTTCTTAACAATGGAGAAGTAACACGTTTGGCTGGTACATCCTCAGTTGGCAGTAGATTAGACCTCACACTTTGTTCGAATACATTATCGTTGGATTGCACATGGAATGTGATTCAAGATCCCCACGGTAGTGATCACTTGCCCATAAAAATTTCGGTTGCCACCGGGTTCAATCCGTCGAAATCTGATAACGTCACGTATGATCTTACCCGTCACATCGGTTGGACAAAGTTTAGGACAGCAGTAGATGAAGCCGTAACGACGGTAGAAAGGCTTTCACCGCTGGAAGAATATAACTTCCTCTCCAACCTGATCTTAGACAGCGCGCTTCAAGCTCAAACTCGACCAGTTCCAGGAACGTCATTTCGCAGGAAACCTCCTTCTCCATGGTGGGATCAGCAATGCACCGAGGTTTACCGTGAAAAGTCCGACGCGTTTAAAGTTTTCCGTAAACGTGGAACACCTGAGCACTTCGAAGTATACACGGCTCTCGAACGCGAACTTAAGAGCCTCATCAAGGCCAAGAAACGCGGTTACTGGCGAACATTCGTGAACGGGCTATCGCGCGAAACGTCCATGAGTACTCTTTGGAACACGGCGCGAAGGTTGCGTAACCGAACTACGAACAACGAGAGCGAAGAGTACTCGGACCAATGGATCCTCAAATTCGCTCGAAAAGTTTGTCCAGATTCTGTGCCGGCACGGATGATTCCTCGCGAAAACACGAATTCGATAGATGAGATTAGCCAACCCTTTTCAATGGTAGAGTTCTTTCTCGCACTCCTTTCGTGTGGCAATACGGCTCCAGGGGCTGATAGGATCAAGTTCAACTTGCTTAAGAACCTCCCAGACGTCGCGAAGAGGCGCATGTTGAACTTGTTTAATCAGCTTCTGGAACTCAACATTGTACCGGATGATTGGAGACGGGTGAGAGTTATTGCCATTCAAAAACCTGGTAAGCCCGCGTCCGACCACAACTCCTATCGACCCATCGCGATGTTATCTTGTATTCGAAAGTTGTTGGAGAAAATGATCCTTTTCCGTCTGGACAAATGGGTTGAGACGAACAACCTGCTTTCAGATACTCAATATGGTTTCCGTAGGGGTAAGGGAACGAACGACTGTCTCGCGTTACTTTCCACAGATATTCAGTTAGCTTTTGCTAAAAAAGAGCAAATGGCTTCTGTATTCTTGGACATAAAGGGGGCTTTTGATTCAGTATCTGTTGAAGTTCTTTCAGATAAACTCCACGCTTGTGGCTTTTCACCATTAATGAATAATTTTTTGTACAATTTGCTGTCAGAGAAACATATGAGCTTCTCTCATGGAACCTCTACAGCTTTTCGATTTAGCTACATGGGTCTCCCCCAGGGATCATGTTTAAGCCCAATTTTTATGTCAAAGACATTGACGGTTGTCTTGGTGACAATTGTACGTTGAGACAACTTGCAGATGACGGCGTAGTGTCTGTCATGGGACCCAATGGGGTCGATCTGCAAGGACCCTTACAGGATACCTTAGACAATTTGTCTACTTGGGCTTTAGAGCTAGGTATCGAATTCTCTACGGAGAAAACTGAGTTGGTAGTTTTTTCTAGGAAGCATAACCCAGCACAACCGAAGCTTCAAATTTGGGGTAAGCCGATAACTCATTCCATGACTTTAAATATCTTGGGGTCTGGTTCGATTCTAAGTGCACCTGGAGATCCCATATTGAGTATGTGAAGCGAAAGTGCCAGCCAAGGATCAATTTTCTCTGCACAATTACCGGAACCTGGTGGGGAGCGCATCCGCAAGATCTTCTAACGTTGTACCGGACAACGATTTTGTCGGTTATGGAATACGGTAGTTTTTGTTTTCAGTCAGCGGCTCGGTCGCACTTCATTAAACTGGAACGTATTCAGTATCGGTGTCTTCGTATCGCGTTAGGTTGCATGCACTCGACTCACACCATGAGTCTTGAAGTGCTGGCTGGCATGTTGCCAATCTCGGATCGGCTTTCAGAATTATCTCTCCGGCTCCTCACCAGGTGTGAAGTTATGAACCCCCAGGTGATCGAAAATTTTGAGAAGCTCCTTGAGTTGAACCCTCAAACCCGCTTCATGACCTTGTACCATTTGTACATAACACAGGATGTCAGCCCTTCGCCGAACATTTCCAATCGTGTTTGCTTCTCCGATTTCGACAATTCGGTTCATTTTGATTTATCCATGAAGCAGGAGCTTCGAGGAATCCCAGAGCATCATCGTCCTATGATTGCTCCTGTGATATTTGCTGCAAAGTTTGGCCAAGTTGATTCGACTAAATCGTTCTTAGCTGACGGATCTTTGATAGAGGAGTCAGCAGGCTTTGGAATATTTAATGAAATTTATAGCGCCAACCGTAAACTTCAAGCTCCTTGTTCCGTATATGTCGCTGAATTAGCGGCAATACATTTTACGCTAGAAATTGTTGCCTCATTAACACCGGATCAGTACTTCATTTTCACGGATAGTCTCAGTTCTATAGAGGCTATTCGCTCCTTGAGGCCGGTAAAGCACTCCTCGTATTTTCTCATGAAAATACAGGAGCTTCTAAGTGCTTTATCTTCGCGTTATTTTATCATCACCTTTGTATGGGTCCCATCTCATTGTTCAATTCCGGGCAATGAGAAAGCGGACTCGCTTGCAAAGGTGGGCGCTATGGAAGGCGATATTTGTGATCGACAAATCGCCTTCAACGAATTTTTTCCTATTTTTCGTCAACAGTCACTTGGCAGCTGGCAGTATAAATGGAGTAAAGGAGATTTGGGGCGATGGCAACATTCTATCATCCCAAAGGTGTCGAAGAAATCTTGGTTTAACGGGATGGATGTGGGTCGAGACTTCATTCGTGTCATGTCCCGCCTCATGTCCAATCATTATTCTTTAAACGCTCATTTATACCGGGTTGGGCTGAGCGACAGCAATCTCTGTGAGTGTGGACAAGGCTATCAGGACGCAGATCACGTTATTTGGTCTTGTGCTGAGCATTCTGGAGTCAGATCTGAGCTTTATGATTCCCTTCGGGCTCGAGGTAGACAACCCAATGTGCCAATTCGAGATATTTTGGCTGTACGTGATTTGGAGTACATGAAACTCATTTATGTGTTTTTGACTAACATTAGCATTAGATTGTAGTTAGTTTAACCTGTATGTTTAGTATAAGTTTTTTTTTATATGTGTATGTGTGTGTGTTTTTTTTTCTTTTTCAAGAAATGTTCAAGTCAAAAGAAAACCATAAGTTGTATAGATATAAGTGTTTAGGTAATTTTGAATTTAAATTTAATGTGTTATGTAAACCAGACTTTAAATTCCCACCCTCCTTCCCATCCGTAATTTGTAATTCCTATTAACCTCGAGACGGCCGCGAGTAATCGGCTTTATCCTCCTAACTTTAGTTTTAAGATAAATGATGTATAAAAATATGAAAATTTGGCTCTGTAAAGTTAATTCAATTGAGCCTGTACAAATAAATGATTATTAAAAAAAAAAAATAACTAAAGATTAAATCTACGCAGATGAAAGTTGGTTTCGGGGTCTTGTTAGTGCTAGAATTGTTAGTATAGACCCGTACTTAAGCCCTCGCGGTCCCTCTAACAATAGTGATAGGCATCTGTAGTCGAATCATGCGCAACTGTTTCTATAGCTATGTTAAAGGTATGATAAATCAAGTTTCGAAAAAATAAATAACTTAAATTAATAGAAATATCTCAGCTATAATTATTAGTATTAATTAAAAGATTGATTATATCGACACTTGACGAATTATCGTCAAACCCTTCACCCTTGGCCAGGGCACTCATGCTTCAATCAATTCTAAACTTTATTATTATTTCATAGGGCATTTTTCAACCACGTGAATTCCTCTAAGTTGTATCATCTGACCAGAATATGCTTTCGGATAAAAAAAAAACATCTCACCTATTTGTCTTTTGCTTTGTATTGGTGCATCAAATTCTTTTCTTCATTAACATACAATATATTATATATAGTAAGCCGACTTTAAATAAGAGTAGCATTCAAAACATTCCGCCTGCTGGTGTGGCTTAGTAAATAATTAGCTGAGACACACCGGCGTGGGCGTTTTTACAACATTCTTCGAGTTTGAATCTCATAGTTTGCAATATTTCCCGGTAAAAGCAACAGCCTTAGGGAATACCTCCTTTTGTTAAATATTCAGTAATATTATAATGGTTGTCGTCATACTGTTTGTTTTGACTTTGAACAAGTGACTGTGTTTGCATTAGCTTTTGAATGACATGTAAAATTGGAAAATGGTATGTTTGTAAAAATATCATAGCAAAGAAGAAACAACTCACGCTCTATTCGTGATGCCGCAGGCCGCAGATCGAGATAAAGGTGCTAAAGTTTTGCAAATGACAGGCCGGAACAACGGTGTAGGCGATCCGGGCCGTGTTGGACGGTGAGCTGAGAAAACTTTCGATTGCTTCCACTAGCGACTGGACGGAGCCAATGGCCGAAACCTGATAGAAGAAGCGAAGATGCACAGTCGGTTTACTTGGTGGTTCGGCGGTTTTTTGGTGGTGATGATTTTGTCCGTGCTGTCCATTTGATGATGAAGATCCGGACTCGTTCGTTGGACTGTTCCCCAGTGGGTAGTCTTGAAGCAATTTCCTTAGTACGTAGGCGATCGTATCGTGGATCTGTTCCCGGCCGTAGCTCTGAGCGAGTTGATTGTGATGTTGCAGGAAATCGTCGCTTAGGTCCGCCAGCTTGGTCGATGATGTTGCCAATCCTAGGATATTTGAAAGCGGTCATTGAGGACATGTTTGAAGTGGGCAGTAAGGTAGACTCACCGGTGGAGACATAGCAAACCACAGAGGCGCAATTGTTCTCATGGTTCCAACGTCTTCGAATCGAAATTGAATAATCTCCTATTGAACATCCAGTTTCTTCATCTGAAATCGAAAGATAGGTAGTTAGGTGACAATCACAAATTAGAAGGAAATTCAGTCAATTACAATCAAACTTATCGTTGTGCGCGTGTGCCCAAACTTGCCATTCAACGAGGGCTCCGCGAGGTAGTGCTGGTACTACGATATAGTCCATAATCGCATTCGCCGTCCGTCGTTCCCACTGCCGACGGGCTTCGTAGATGTAGCTAGGATGAGTAACAAAACAAATTCCCTGCAACAAAAAAACAAACGGTTGTTGGCATTCCGTAGAACTGGGTTTGCAAAACTGAAACCAACCTGAACAACATCCCGCAACTGACCCTGAGCATGCATTGCTTTAGCTATTCGACTGACGTGACGCAACGTGAGCTTACACTGTTGTTTGATGCCTCCCTCGATTATGGTCATACTACCCGGAACGAGAGCAATCTGACCAGAAATGTAGGTTATGTTACCCACCTGAAATTGAATTTTGCAGTTAATCGCTTTAGGAAAACCAAATCCTGTAAAGTAATACGGCTTACCTTGGTCGATTGGCTATACGTGCCAATGTTGGCTGGGGCCCAGTGAGAGATGCCTTGAACATGCATCGTGTGCCTATTGTGCTGCAGTTCGGAAACTGTGCGGAAAAAAGAAAACCATTTTAGTCGAACTGCTCGGGGCATAAGTCTTTAGAAAGTTCACATCAGAATGTACCGTGATGTTCCCTTATTCCAATCAGCCCTTAATTCCGTTCTAATACAATTCTAATCAATATGTTATCATATTTTCGTGTGAGATTATATGCTTTCAAAAAACTTGAACAGCAACTCAGTATGCTATGATTTACTGTTTGAATATAAACAAATAATGTGAATCGTCAGATCGGACGTCATATTTGTTGCTAGCTTAGAGGAATGAGAGACAACCTCGATCACTTTCTAAATCAATTTCCTTGATAAAAATCGCAAGATTCGGTGGAAAAGCAGTAACACAGGACAACATGAAGGTATAACATTATTATTTTCGTGTATTTTTTTTTAGTTTATGTCAAATTTTACCAATTCCTTTTTCCAATCATCAGATTTCGACAGCTGTATCGCAATGGCTTTACGCATTGATGCTGTTAGAATGTTGAAAACTGGATGTTCAATCCGAAAAGCGGCGAAAATGCACGGAATTCAAAATTCAACACTTCGCGAGAAAGTGATTGTAAAGCATTCCCGTCACAATCCTGAAAACCAACAGTTCTCAACGAATCAGAAGAAAGCGTATTGATAATTGGTTGCTGGTCAGAGCAAAAACTGGATTCCCGGTGGACACAAAGAGGTTGGTGGCATGCGTAGCGCATCTTATGCAGAAGTCAGCACGGTCCAATCCATTCAAGAACGGAATACCTGGAATGGATTAATTCGTTCATTTCCTCGCCATCCAGAAATCTCGCAACGGGTTCCAAACGTAATGTCAAAGCATCGGGCTGCCGTTTCAGAGCTACATATCAGGTCATGGTTCAGCGAAATTCATAAATATGTTTGTAATGTATTTAAGATAATGGTGAATTTAAAATCAGAGTATACAGTTTCATACCCCTCTATTTCCATGTTGGTACTAACTGTCAATTTAGAGAGCTTTTACCTTAGCCCATATTCGATATACCTTGAGATCTGTAAGCTGTGCAGGGACTGAGTGGAAAGGTAGTAAAATGATTCTTGTTCCGACTTCTAACCGTGACACAACCCAAGGAACATTGCTGGTTTTAACATGGTTTTATAGCATTCTTGAAGTCTAATTCATGCTCTTCAGAACCCTTATAAAACCAAAATTGTTACTTGGGAAGTGTTTTCATATTGCTCCCGAGAAAAAACAATCGATATTTTAACTGGCGACGAGGATGGGATAAACAAAGTTATAATTTGGTGTGTGGAACGCGTGCGGAATTGGGTGCTTGAAATCCTTAGGAGGTTTTTTTATTGGTGGAACTGGAATTGGTACGGAACTGATATTGTCCTATTAGCGAAAGAGGAACAGAAATTGTGTTAAAAAGAAAAGACAGTTTGCCTGACAACAATTGAGTTTTTGTTTCGGCATTGTTTAACGCCATTTTTTTATCTTCGACAGATACGCGTATTTCGTCTACAAGATAAGCAAAGGTAGTTGGAATTAAATGGAAGATACTAATTCTTCTTCTAATTTCTAGTTACAGTTATTCCACTAAACAGCTCAAACCCTCTAGGAGCCATTTTTTTGTTTTATAGCCGGTCGATAGCGACGCTACTGATATCATCCCGAAGAAAGGGAAGTGCTTTTTAGCAGCCATTGTAGTAAGAAACCTCCCGGAAGAAATTTGCCCGGTCGAGACGGCCGGATTGTTGTCGGCAAAGTGCTTAGAATAGAGGGGGATTTCAAGGATTAACCGAACAGAGGACGAGTTTTGAGCAGTGAGTAAAGGTATGTGATTTTTTTCCCTTCTTAATTTTTGATCTATTTTATTGAATCGAGGTTGTTGAACCCTTGATTTTTTTTTGTGTAAAGTAATAGTGTTTTCTTAATCTTTTATGTTTTTCTATTTTGGATTGTCATAATTGATATAAGTTTGCAATTATGGGTTTGATCGGTGCAATTGATCCTTATGTTCAGGGGACCAGTTTTTCGCTTTATGTTGAGCAGATGGAATATATGTTTTCTAGTAACGATATTCAGGAGGCCAAGAAAAAGGATATTTTTCTGAGCCTGTGTGGAATAATGGTATTCCAAGAATTGAAACGTATGTACCCAGCTACGGATTTGAAGACTGTGTCATACACAGATATAATAAAGAAATTGAAAGAAAGGTTCGATAAGATCGATTCGGACTTTGTAATGAGGTATAAATTTCGTTGTAGGGTCCAAGGTCCCAGTGTGACAAATGGGAATTTCCTATTAGAGGTGTAGCTTCTTGCTGAAATGTGCGATTTTGGCGAGTTCCGAGACTCGGCCATTAGGGACCAAATAGTGTATAGAGTGTATGACAAGGATTTACAACAGAGATTACTGAGCGAGGAAACATTGACCTTGAAGATAGCGGAAAGGATTTTGAATACCAAAGAAGCAATTGTAAGTAGTTCACAGGCAATAAATAGAAACAATGAAGTAAATTCAGTAAGACAACGATTAGGTTGGAAAGATTCTCGGAAAGAACGCGAAGACAATAGAACACAGTATCGTTATGGCGGGAACCGGTCAAGGTCGGGACAAACAAGGGGACGATATGCAAATTTTATTTGTAACTATTGTACATAAGAGGACATATTCAAAAAAAAAATGCTACAGATACATTAACAATCTGAAACATCAGGTAACGTTTGTAGGTGAGACTAGTAGCGTCGAGGATCCTCATGAATACTTTAAAAGACTACGACAGCGACGTGGAGTCAGGTGATTACCCTTGCATGATGATATAATCAACCAATAGGGTTAGTGCACCTTGTCTTTTGGAAATTTGCATTGAGGATAGATTGATAAAGATGGGAATTGATAGCGGTTCCTTTGTGTCAGTAATTAGTAGGACGGATTATTTTAGGAAATTCAGTGGAGTACCTCTGAAGAAAAATATGAAAAGGCTAGTTGTAATCAACGGATCAGTTTTGGAAGTTTTTGGTAGTATTGTAGGAGATGTTTCAATACATTCTAAAAATGTTCAGTTGGAAATAATAGTCATTAATACTGACCATACATTTCTACCATTAATTGGCAGAGATTGGTTAGATGTTTTTTGTGTTGGTTGAAGATTTTTTTCTTCTAATGCTTTGTGGGTAAATAATGCATCATAAGTTGATATTCATGATAAAATGATCGATGGATTGAAAAACAAATACGACAACATTTTCAACAAAGATTTTTCTTTGCCTATAAAAGGACAGGGCTGATTAGGTCCAGAAAGAAGATAGACCAATACTGAAAAAGGCGTATGATGTGCCATATCGGTTACGTGCCAAGATTTTAGATCATTTAGAAAAAAATGGCGAAAGATGGAATTATTACACCAATCAAGACAAATTTATGGGCATCTCCAGTGGTAATAGTTCCTAAAAAAGATGATGAAATCCGTCTTGTCATTGATTGTAAGGTGCCGTTGAATAAGATCCTCATACCGAATGTTTACCCTTTGCCTACAGCTCAAGATTTATTTGCCTCTTTGGCCGGATGCAGATATTTTTGTTCATTAGGTTTGACTACTGCGTACACACAGTTTAAACTTTCCAGTAAATCGAGAAAATTTGTTGTAATATACCCAACAAACATCGGTGTTGAATTAGAGCTTGTTCAAGCAAATTTGCTTGGAGAAGCTATTCAGCTGTTTCTTCTAGAATAGCTGAATAGCTTCTCCAAATTTTTTTGAACAAGCTCTAATTCAACGTATAATGGGCTATCTCAAGGAGCATCATCGAGTGCGGCAATATTCCAGCAGATAATGGATGATATTTTAAAAGGAATTGACTATGTATAGTTCTACCTTGACGATGCGTTGATCGCTGGTAAAAGTCATGAAGATTGTTACAGTAAATTGGAAATTGTATTGGAACGCTTATCAAAAGCTAACATAAAAGTAAATTATAAGAAATGTAAGTTCTTTGTAAAGAAATTGCCTTATTTGGGGCATATTGTTTCAGAAAAAGGCCTTCTTCCAAACCCAGAAAAAGTTTTCACAATACAAAAAGCAAATGTACCGGGAAATGTCGATGAATTGAAAGTTTATTTGGGATTTCTCAACTACTATAACACATTTTTACCCAACTTGTCTTCTACGATGCAACCTTTGTAAAAAATGTAAGGTTTGACTGGACTATTAAATTTGACAAATCTTTTCAAGATTCTAAAAAAAAATTGCTAGCAGCTAACATTTTGACATTTTATGGTCCTACGAAAGCTAAAGTAGTCAGTACCAATACTTTTTCGTATGGTTTAGGGGGAGTAATTTCACATATTGAAAATGGTGTTGAGAAACCGATTTGGTTCACATCGTTTTCATTGAATAAAGCACAAACAGTTTATCCAATTCTCCATCTTAAAGCACTAGCAGTAGTATCTACGGTGAAAAAAAATCCATAAATTTTTGTATGGCAAAAAATTTACCATCTTTACGGATCATAAGCCGTTATTGGGAATACTAGGAAAACCGGAGCGTAACTCTATTTATGTGACTATATCATGGAACTATCAATATACGATTATGACATTGTTTACAAACCGGCAGAAAAGCAAGGAAAGGCTGATTTCTGGTCTAGATTTCCGTTAAAAGAAGAATTTGTCATTGATCCAGCAAACAAGTACGTAAAAAGT
Organism: Aedes japonicus; assembly: GCA_034211315.2. Taxonomy (NCBI): domain Eukaryota; kingdom Metazoa; phylum Arthropoda; class Insecta; order Diptera; family Culicidae; genus Aedes; species Aedes japonicus. Next base: position 170,723 of record JASCZW010000499.1, read on the forward strand.
TTAAATTTTTCGGAGGATCTCCTTATAAATCACACTTTAGTTGCTTTGGAAACAAGGAAAGATTCTTTTTTACAAGAAGTGCTTTCATAAATTAGAAAAGGTTGGCCAAAGAAAATATACCTGTGTCTCAGAAATGTTTACTCGCAGAATCAGGACTTAGAAGAAATAGATGGATGTTTATTATTTCAAGATAGAGTACTGATTCCAGAAATACTAGAAAAGAAAATGTTGAAGCTTCTTCACGTCAATCATAATGGTATTATCAAGATGAAACAACTTGCCAGAAAAAGTGTTTTTTGTTGGTTTGGCTTAAATAAGGATATTGAAGATTTTTTGGGAAGCTGTGAAACTTGTTTGAAAATGACGATAGTTTCTGGTGGCAAAGAAACTAATAAATGGATTCCGACTACAAGACCTTTCAATAGGGGTCATGCTGATTTTTTTTTACCTTAAAGGTCATACTTTACTCCTGATTGTGGATAGTTGGTCCAAATGGTTAGAAATAGAGATAATGGACTCAGGAACAAGTGCGGAAAAAGTATTGAAGAAATTTTCGTTTTCATTTCATTTCTTGAGCGGCAGGGAGTACAGGTACTTAAAAGTCCGCCTTATCACCCACAAAGTAATGGGCAGGCGGAATGATTGGTAAGAGTTACCAAGGACGTTTTGAAGAAACTCCTCTTAGATCCACAAATGAATTCCTTAGATTTGCATGACAAACTAAATTATTTTCTCTTCAACTATAGAAATACTTGTCTCAAAACTGGTCTCAAAAATGGGAAGGAATTGTAATGTATTTAAGATAATGGTGAATTTTAAATCAGAGTGTACAGTTTCATACCCCTCTATTTCCATGTTGGTAGTAACTGTCAATTTAGAAAGGTTATACCTTAGCCCATATTCGATATACCTTGAGATCTGTAAGCTGTGCAGGGACTGAGTGGAAAGGTAGTAAAATGATTCTTGTTCCGACTTCTAACCGTGACACAAGTGTTTTCATATTGCTCCCGAGAGAAAACAATCGATATTTTAATTTTGAAGTAGAACAGCTGTTCCACGTTTTGAAAATTCTTGAACAAATTTTCAATATGGACGAAACAGCGGTGCGAACAATTCCCACCAAGGAAGTGGTTTTAGCTAGTTCCGGCCAGAAATACGTCCATGCTAAGGTAGGAAACTCTCACCGCGAATCGTACACTGCGCTATTCTGCGCTCACGCTGCTGGACAGTTGGCTCCAACGCATATGCTGTATCCATACAAATCGCGAATGCCCGCGGAGATTTGGCAGAAGTTGCCTGAAGGATGGGCCGCTGGGAAAACAGAATCAGGGTGGATGAACAGGGACACATTTTTCCTATTTCTCAAGGATGTATTTTATCCATGGTTTGTTAAGCAGAAAATACCGTTTCCTGTAATAGTTTTTCTCGATGGACATAAATCTCCCGTCTCCCCCAAAACGACAAAGCTTTGCGTAGAAAAACACATAATCCTGATTTGTCTTCCACCAAATTCGACCCAAGTAACTCAACCTCTAGACGTCAGCTTTTATAGACCACTCAAAACCTTTTGGAATCAAGTTCTGGTGGACTGGAGGATTGAGAATAATGGAGGAATCCCAGGAAAGATCTTGCACCGCTATTTTTACAAGCTGTAGATCGAATGATCAGCCTACAATCGACCTTTATTAACGGTTTCAGGCGTTGTGATTTATACCCGTTTGATCCCGATGCAGTCAACTATGCAGCTCTTATCGGCAAACACCCTGAAGCATTAGTAAACGTGAACGAGAGAACCGGAAAATGATGCTGATAATGATTACTTTGTAAAGCGCCTCGAATCGTTCTTATCACCGGATCAACTAAGAATATTCGAAAGCTGTTGTTCCGTTGGAGAGTGGCATGGAGCTGTTATAGATACGAATCTTTATCAAGTGTGTACAAAAGCTAAAGCTAAAACTCTTACCAAAACCAATTCAGTCGAGTCATTGTTTCACGGATTTGATGAAGGTGAGCATGAATCAAAAGTGTTTTATGTTATATACTTAAAATATTTTGAATATTTTTAGAAACATCTCATTCGACTTCCCAAGCACCTAAAGACACAGAGGAAAGCAATCATGATGCTTTTGATGCTTCACTCGGAAAACCATCTGCGGCAAAACGTTGCTTCGAAAAGCATTAACCACCTTCGGTAGCTACTAGTCAGGCCGAATGAACGGATTTAGGAACAATGCTATTTTTAGCGATTTAGCGATTGGAGTTACGAATATCCAATTGATATAAGTATTGTGTTTATGCGGGGCTTGTTGTAAGTGAAAGTGACCTCGGAATGGACGTGAGTAACCAGGCATTCTGAAATGGGTCACTGGATCTCAACAGAGCTATCACCTTTCAACACCCGGGCTAAAAATGTTTGGAGTTTGTGATTAGAATAAAAGCGTGATAGCTGCAGACATTTTTCTTCCATAAAAGCACTGCCGGACAGTGGGAGTTGGATTGTACATATATACACACACACACACAATGCTATTTTTAGCGATTGATATTAGGGACAAATTGTTTTGTTTTGGAAAATATGAGAACGTTGATTTTGTAATCCTTATGTTTAATGAATAGAAGAATAAATTTAAAGCATATTGCATTATAAAGGTCATCAACTGTTTGAACATTGTTGTTTTGACAGCTTTAAAACATTATACAAGGCCTTAGGCGAACGGAATAAGTGTGCTTCACGGTACTGAAAACTACAATGAATGCTAAACTTGAAATGTTGATGCCTAAGATTTATCGATACAAACTACTCTAATTCATACTTTAGCACTTTTTCTGTAAATAATATTTGGTACTTATGCTTGCTTATGTACTTACTTGATTTCTCTGAATTAAACGCCACTGCTTCCAACACGACATGGCAATCATCGGGAAGGGGGCACTCTACACACACCTGTATCGAATACAGAAAACCAATTATTCTTCTCTCGCCCAGCACCCAAAAAGAGCTACTCACCCTGGTAGGCGGATTGGTGAAGCCAAACTTTTCCGAGTAAATTTCATTTAGGTAGGAATATTCGTTCATATCCCGCACATACATCGTAATGTAGCATATCTGACGAAGTGTGAACGAATTTGAGGTTATAAGGTCTGCAAATGTAAACCATAATTGAATTCATGACATCAAACGCGAGACGCAATCCCTTATCCCACCTTCTAAGGTCCTTAAAGCGACTGTCATCGCTTGACTAGATGTTTCGGCAATTCCTTGAATGCCGGCAACCCACATCCATCCTTTGGAATTTACCATCGCTCGGGGATGATTCGTCAGCGGTTCCCTTTCCCGGTTATAGGCCAGCGTTTCGGTGAGATTTGTTGCACCACTCTCTTTACCACTTCCTCCCCCACTCTCGTTAATACCATCTATACTAAGCCGTTTCGTGATGATCTTGACTGGTGATCGCGGCAGCTGTATCACTTCCGTGACGAAATCTTTGGTAATACTATTGCTGCGCGATACTCCACTCAGTCCGTCCGACACGGAGCCACTTAGATCGTCCTTGCTGAATGAGTTACGCATCGTAGCAACCTTGGCATTGGTCACTTTCTCGATCAACTCCAGCTCCGTTTCACTCAAATCTGGATCACTCAAATCACTGTAGCTGCTTTCGTTGAGGTCGGCAATGAAGTCCAGCGAGTTCTTAACCACCACTGTTTCGGTACGCTCCTTTGGCACCAGGCGGAGTTTGGTGAAATTGAGATACCCAACCGGGCATACCGGATCAGCGGAACTTATTACCGTTTGAACATCATCCACCACGATGCGACTTTTGAACAACGGACAATCCAGGGTGAACGTTTCGTATTCACCGCCCTCGCCGCACACGTTTAACCCGTATTTCTCCTTCATGTTGAGCAAGTGCGGTTGCATCTCTTTGAGGGATTTCCCCAGATGGCGATCGGGTATGAGCCCGAGGGCGGCCACTTTGATGATGATCGCGTACACCTGGCATTCGATCATCTCCTGCAGCAGCTCGGTTTGATCCCTCCGCCAGAGGTAGGCCAACGAGATGAGCTGGAGGCGGTTGCAGCTGTAACGGGATTAAAGAAAAAAAAAACATTAAGTGTTATTGTAGTTGCTAACGCTTGCATTACAAAAAAAGAGACAATTTTCGGATTTCTTTAACTCTCTTGTTAATGTTCCTTTTTAATTTTCGCAACCACCTGAAGTTTGTCCAGATTTTTTAAATAGGTGTTCTTGAGGACTAGGGACCATTAAACAATCCATTTCCTCCCGCGACCTTTTCGCTTAATGTACTGGGGTCAGATCCGACCAGAACAAGGTGGTGCTTCTGATTGAAGGCCACAACTTCCGGTAAGCACTTCGTGCTGTATAGCTCCCCGTTGACCACCAGTCCGAAGAAAAGAAGAGCTTTTACTTTAAAGTCTCCTACACAGGAATCGACTATCTCGGGCCGATGCCTGTCCTAGTTGGCAGCCGGACTGAGAAAAGGTGAGAAGTTCTGCTCAGGGCTGGCAAATGAAATTTTCAATGATGGTGGAGATTTCCTTCTAAAACTCATCGATTTTTTCGTCATGACTGTGGTGGCTGTTTTTGATGAGGAACAAGCATGATATTGTAAACAAATATAAATTTGAATTCCGGTTTGAATGCATCATGATATTACATATTGAGTAAATATTTCCTACACATATTTCGAGTCAAACCCAATTACCGTGAGGAAAAAGAAAAATAACATCACAGCAAGCATGAAATGATGCTACGTCAGTTTGTATAGCCATTCAAGTCACGAATTTTGAAGGTAATGGACAAGCAGATATATTGGATGAAGAGAAAGCAATATCGTAGGTTCATGTGGCCCCCTCGGTGCGATCACGACAATGACAAGACGTCATCGCTACTACAAGCACATTTATTGATATTGGGGTCAATTGATAGAAGTCGACCGTTTGTTTGATCGACAGATCTATTTTGCTTTTATAGTTGTCGAGTTCGACGAATTTTTGTCGAGTTGGTCGACTCAACTTTGTGATTTGTAACATATCGATGGCTCATCGAACTGATTAAAATTAATATGATTCACTTGGACCACCAATGCGCCTTGGGACGGAATAACAAAAAGTAGATTTTATTATCTTGTTTGAATACTATTACTTTTGTGATCCTAACATTGGCTCTCAAGCCTAGTCGGTTCTCACACTAAGACTCAGAACAACAGTAAAAGTGCTGAGCTATTGAAATAAATATTAGAACTCTGATTTTTTTTCTCTAAACAACTTCTAAGCGCATCATTTCAGTACAATTTGCACTTCGAAATTCACCCTCGAATTAAGTAGTTTATAGAATAAGTCCTAAATTCCTAGAAGTATAGAAAAATAGTACCCGGAACTTAAGAAACACCCTAGAAAGTCCTTGAGACTTCCTGGAAAAAATAAAACTTCTCCGAATCTCAGGCAGAAACCTCTCAGAAATATAGGGAGCACTTGTTAGAAGTTCAAGCAGGGATACTAAAAAAAAATTAGTCCAAAACAAAGTTCAAAGTTCAAGATCATACTTCCCAGAAGTTCAGGTGATAACTTTCTCGAAAATCAGAACAGGACTTCTCAAAGCTTGAGGATGAAGTTTAAAGCAGAGGACGTCTTTGGAGTTTGAAACTTGAAACTTCAAGATGCAAAAGTTTAGGAAAAAACTTCCCCGGAGTTTAAGAAGAAACTAACAAAGGAAGGCACTGCAACAAAAGTTCAACTCAGTGGACGCAGGGGTTCTACCATAGACTAACTCTAAGACCAGTAGGTCTCGAACAAATACGATTTCTTGGCTCAATCAGTACTAGCACATCGGTCCCAAGCTCAATAATGTGCCCCTAATAATGAACTCACGAACACACTCTCAAATATTCTGTCAAAATAACACAGCAAATAAAAACAAAGGCGCAAATATGTATAGCAAAGTGCTGGCTTCAAGGTGTACTTCGGAACAAAGGGTTCTACAACAGTGAATCAATTTCAAATCGCTAGTTGTATATTGATTGTTGGTTCTACGCCCAACAAAAAAAAAACAATGGAGGACACTACCTGTAATTTTCCAAAAATCAGAAGCAAACTTTCACATAGCTTCTAGGACGATATTCACATAGCTTCTAGGAGAGCTTTGAAGTTCAGGAAAAAACTTCCTAGAGATTCCGGAAAAAAAATTAGTTGGAACTGTCCAAAAGTGCTAGAGTTTCCCGAATTTCGGAACAGATTATTTCAGAATGAGTATTTCTCGAAGTTAAGGAAAAAACCTCTCAAAAGAACAGAAAGAGATATTCCAGAAACAGCGTACTTCCTATTAGTGTGAGCAACAATTTCTCAGAAATTCAGGACCAAATTCAGGACCCGAAGTTCAGGAGAAAACTTCCCAAAAGTTCAGAAGACGACTTCTCAGAAGTTCAGGATGAAATTTCGAACAAATGCAATGGAATATCCCTAGAGATGCTGGAGAGCACATTCCCAAAGTTTCGATAGAAAATTTTCTCGGGGTTCAAGATGGGACTGATCAAATGTTTAGAAAAAAAATGCTCAGGAAAAAAACTTCTCCGAATTTCAGGAAGAAACTTACCAGAGAGGTCACTACCTATAAGTTCAAGAAGGAATTTCACAAAAAATATCAGGAGTTCAGTAGAAAAACTTCCCAACAGTTTAGTTGGAAGTACCCAGAAGTTTAAGAGAGCTTTCCTGAAGTTCAAAACCCAACATTCCAGAGTTTCAGAGTGCGGTTTTCTCGAAGTTTAGGTTGACATGGTGATACTTCTGACAAAAACACGAAGGAACTTTCCAGAATTATAGACGATACTATTAGTTCAAACAGGAAATTCTTAGAAATATAGCAGAAAAACCTCCCTGAAGTTCAGGAGAAAACTTCCTTAAAGTTCAGAAGAGGATTTCTCAAGATATTAAGAAGAAACTTCCAAAGAAATTCAGGAGAAAACTTTCCCAAAGATTTCGAGAAATTTTCTTCACAGTTCAGGATGAGACTTATCAGCTGTTAAGAAAGTAACTAAGATCAGAAAAAAACTTACCAAATGTTTCTGGAAGGCTACGTTGAGTTGTTAGATACTGCCAAGTTGTTGTAACTGCCAGGAAGTACACGATGAAACATGCCAAAAGGTCAGGAGGAAACTTCTCAGAATTTTAGCATTTTTTCATCGAAATTCATGCGATAATAATGATATTCATCGATTATGACACCATGTTAAAATATGGTAAGCACCATCTTCCCTACCGCTCACATCGTATTGTTTGACAGACGGGAACTCAATTTTGACAGACATCTTATCGAAAGTTTGTTGATAAATCACAAAGGGATGTTAATCGACTAATCCATTATTTTCCATCTGTCAAGTTTAAGTGAAATTAAAATTAATTCGCTAACTGTCGATTTTGGTTGTCGACTCGAACAGATTCAGCCGGCTTCTGTAATGCGCAATTGTGACAGTGACAAGTGTCGAGTTGAATCCCTCGACTCGACTTCTATGATTGATCCAATAATTGTTAGTTTTGCCACAAAACTCCAAAAAGAATTTCCACTCTGACGATAACATATTAGTGCTTGGCTAATTTTAAGTAAACTACTAAGAAATTTCTGACACAAAATTGTATGAGAAAAAATCTCATGATAGTTCTTTTCTTCATGTGACAATGAGATAGCCTGTTTTTTCATCGTCACATGATAGCCTTGAGATTTACCAGTAAAACTCGTACTACGAGTATGGGTTATCAACCTGCGATGGGATGGTGCTGTAGAAGTTGAAGTCTGGTGCTTGACACGTCTTCACGACGTAATAGAGGAGTCCTCGTCTTATCCAACGGACTGCAGAGTTGAGTTTTTCAATATAACTCGTCCCACTTGAAGCTGCTGCTGTCATGGTATTACTGATCATCTTCATGAAGCTTTCAACCAATCCAGTGTGCAGTGGAGTTGAGAAAATATTATTACTTGCACGTTCGCTGCAATACTGACTATATACGGCGCCGTTAAATGGAACACCGTTATCAGATTTTAAATGCTTCTAAAAAAATTTTGTATTATAGATGAAACATCCATAGGGTACATCGCTGGATGTAGCACTGCAGGAACGACCATCATTAGCTAGGTCGACCTGTATGCCTAAGTGCCTAAGTACTGCCGCACGTCGCCGAGCGAAGTGCATCTTGAACTGCTTCGCTAAAGCACCCAGGATAGCGTCATATTCAGCTTTAGTTTTGCACACGATGAGCATGTCGTCCACATACAACACGATGAACACCTGCTTGTTGCCCGTGGTTCGTACGTACAGGCACGCGTCGGCGGTCGATTGAATGAAACCTAGCTTCTTGAAACATCCGTTAATCTTCTGGTTCCAGATCTGTTCGGACTGCTTCAGTCCGTAGATGCTCTTCTTCAGATGACATCCCTCGTCGGATGCTCCAATCTCGAGCCCTCTCGGTTGGTTCATTTAATCATCTTCCGTTAGGGTCCCGTACAGGTGCGCCACGTCTTGATGTCCATGTGTTCGACTATAAGTTGACGACGAGTGGCAATGGTTAAACATGTGCGAAAAGTTACCTGTTTTGCCACTGGAACGAACACCTGCTCGGTGCCAAACTTCTGACTGAACCCTTATGCAACCAGCCTCGCTTTATGGCGTGTGACTTGTCCATTTTCGTCCAATTTACGCGTGTAAAGCCACTTGCACCCGATGGCATTTCGTCCCTCCGGGAGTGCTTCAATAATCCATGTTGAGTTCTCTTGAAGCGATTGGATCTTCTTCTTCATGGATACTTCAAAGAATGTGCATTCTGATCCCGCTTCGTCGTAGATTCTTATTTCAGCTGTTACGACCACGTTTCCGATTTCATGGTATCGTTGTACCTTTGTTGGACCGTTTCGATCTTCATACGACAGTTTTTTCCTCAGAAATCGAAATTCTTGTCTTCGTTGTTGCTAACGTCTGCTTCATGCGAGGCTTCGACTTCGCTGCTCACCTGCTTGCATAGGAGGTAATGGCTGCAGAAGGTCTTCGTATGTCTCCTCCTCCTGCTTGGGAACGTCGGTTCCGGGTTGGACCAACTCCACCTCAAAGAAACGAACGTCTCGGCTGATGACCCGCTTATTAGTGGCCAAATCGGTGAACCTGTAGTAGGCCTTGTGGTTACTGAAATACCCGACGGACGTCATTTAAATCGACCTGTCCTGAAGTTTGCTTCGCTTTTTCTTTGGCACCTGAACAAACGCTTTGCACCCAAATACCCTCTGATGAGAAACGTTAGACTTGCGTTCCCACCAAAGCTCGTATGGTGTGATCTCCACAGTACGCAAGGGTAGGTGGTTCTGAAGATACACGGCCGTAGTGGTTGGTTCAGCCCAGAATTTTGTAGGCATTCCGGTGTCCATCACCATGTACCAAAATATTTCAATAACCTACGGGTTGCGCAGCTCAGCCACTTTATTGTACTGCGGCGAATATCCGGCGGTGAACTCGGGGTGGATTCCATGCTGCTTTAGAACTTCATCAGTGCTTCACTCAAGTACTCCCCTTCCCGATCGGACCTGATGCGCTTGGGATACTCTCCGAACTGGAGTGACGTAATTGCAGAATTCCACAGTTCGTTCTCCAACTTGGGATTTTTTCGAGGGCGTCTCTAGTGGTCCATACACGTCCGAGTGGATGAGGTCTAACGATGCGCTGGTCTTCTTTTTGGTTTTCTTGGGGAAGGGAGTTCAAGCTTGCTTGCCTTTCACACAGCATTCACAGACTTCACCATCATTCCAGTGACCAGCTTCTTTCTCAGGAGTAGTTGCAGCGCGTCCAGTTCGCGATGTCCAAACCGTCGATGCCACGTGTGTTGGCAATCTCGCTTGTGAAATGCAGTTTCCTTCGAGACGATTCCATATTCGGGCTTGTTTAAACGATATAACTTTTTGTACTTAGTTGCTACGGCGATCTCGTTGCCATTGATGACGATTTTACACTTTCCGTCAACAAAATCGATTTTCGCCTTCCAATTGGTCATAGCAAGCACTGACAAAAGGCTCGCTGATAGCTCCTCGAAAAAATCCCTGTTGTACGTCATGTGCGAACTTGTCCCGGAATCGATACTAAGAAATATTGAGAATCATCCTTTCGCAGGTTTGGATCCACTTACAGAACTTCCAGAAAGTTCCTTCTTGATGAAAATTCGACACGTTGCCTGGGCCCATATCCTATTAGCTAAACGTAATCCAAAGGGAAACGACTTTGATGAAATGTAACAGTGGAATGAAAAATCTTATTGCATGTATTTACAGGTTGCTGTGATTAGGATTTATATTTGAATATTTCAGCTGGTTGGTGCGATATGTTTGTTATACACCTCAACACTTTGTTATACACATCCGTAATCTTATATATCGATTGCAATCTCGATTCTTGGGCGGCGTGTTACCCCACCAGATGTGGACTGGAAAGAAGCCAAGCGGGTTTTGTGTAACCTTAGAGGCTCACACAGCTATGAATAACCGGAAGCTGGAATGTTTCATAGATACCGACTAGGCTGGTGACGTCAGCGACAGGGAGTCCAGTTCGGGTTATCTTTTCAAGTTTGACTGCGGCATTATTGGATGGGGCTGTCATAAACAGAAGAGTGTGCCACTTCGAATATCGAATAGTCGAATATACCGCGTTAGCAGAGTGCCTGCAGCAGGTGCGATGGATCGGGAAGCTGATGCCAGACATTGGTTAAGTTCTGGCTTTTACGATTGTCGTCCATGAGGATAATCAGAGTTGCATCGCACTCACTTAAGGCGATGATACGGAAAAGAAGCTAAGCACATCGATACGAGGTATAACTACATAAAGGATATGGTTCGTGAAGACATCGTACGTTTTCAGTATTGTTCGAAAGAGCATATGCAAGCGATTGTACGACATTTCCCGGAAAGCTATTTCCCAGAAGACCATTTGCCGGAAATATGTTCATTTTTTCGACTGTTCATGTTTTGTTTTGATTTGCCCAGACAGAAATATTCACACAGACAGAAATTATAGAAAGAATGCCCTTTTGTATACTGCTTCCTTTTTGCAAGGCAGTAAGTAGTGCACAAAAGGAGCGAACTTCCTTAAAGCACCATCTCCAATGCTTCCAAGAATTATAAAAATTTGTTTGAAATTGTGTGGAGCTGAGGAAAACGTACAGTCCATTATCCATACCTCCGATTGATTTAGTCTATTTATAACTGAAAATTTTCGCGTTTCTTAAATACGGATTTTGTACATAGAACAAATGTATCGTATATTGTATGAAACATTCATATTGCTTTTTTTATGTCTTATATAACAATATGTCTCCTTGTATCCAAGAACAAATAGCACAGTGCTGCGTAGGGTTTATTCCTCACTCAAATTTCGATCCTTTGCAGCGGGGGTATGGGGGCGGCAGCCCCCCTTATATTCACTGCATAAGTTTCCTTAATTCATCCCAGCTTGACTATGATCAGACCTTTTAGAATATCTAGTATCGGTTGTATATATCGTTTACTTATAGATGTTGAATCGGTTTACAATTGACGTCGCCCCATCAGTGCCAATAGATTTTTTAAGTATAATAGAAAATCAAAAACCTTAAAAATGTAACTACCACATCATCAACTAAAATAACCTCACCGAGAGC